>SNQJ01S0052061.1:0-14053 GCA_010110895.2 Picea sitchensis | reverse complement strand
TGGAATAAGATATCCTCCAATAGAAGGCAGTGATAATTTTAAGCATGGAAATGTTTGGTGATATTTTTATAAAAATATTCAAATTTCTAAGGATTTTATATAGTCTCTATAAAATTTTGGCGATTTTTAAGGTAAAATAAATTAATTTTATATAATTCGGGCGAATTATGTTTTAAAAAAATAGAATTTTGAGAATCTTTTTTTTAGGAAAATTCATGGAAAATTATCGCATGAGAAAAATTTAACCACTAAAATTTTCCTTAGTAGAGGGATTGGAGGCATAGCTTGTTACATAAGAAAAATAATTCTCCTCGTATTCAACTTCAAAAGAAAGAACCTCTCAATCAGTTTATTTGGATGGAGATTTCAGATATTAATGCTAGGAATATGTATATAGAAGTTGTTTATTTCATACCTACTGATTCTTCCTTTTATAATAAAAAAATATAGATAAAAAATGTCCCTATAAGATCTTAGAACAAGATATTTATAGTCGGATAAATGAAGGTAGTATGCTCCTGCTAGGATACTTTAATGATATAATTGCAACTAATCAAATTATTATCTTGAAGAACAGTTCCAACCCTAATCCTCTATAAGTATATGAGGACCTTGTTTTCGATAATAGATACAAAACAAATTCATAAGACCTAACCAATAATTTGTATGGTACAGATCTAATCAATATTTTCAACTCTCAAGCTCTAATAATTTGAAATTGTCTCATGAAGTGACTAATATCTAACCATATGACATGCATCCATGGGTTGGGTAGTAATTTTGTAGATTATATGATATTATGTGTCCCTGTATATAGAGAAATAACCAATTTTCATCTTTTAAATGACCATGAGGATCACTTTGATCATATACCTTTAACCTTGACTCTAAAATTTATCTTGCACAAGAACGCAATTGAATAGAACTACAATAACCAAAGGAACTTATCTTTTTACAAAAATAAATCTGATCTCTTCTCAAAGGACTTAAACATTAAATTAAATCTTCTATTGTATAAGAACAATATTCATGTATCATAATTTTACAACAACTCTCTCTACTTCCATAAATATATTCTTCATTGAAGTGTTTTGTAAAAATAAAAATAGAATTACCAACCCTTGGTATTATAATGAGTCTAAACTTGCTTTAAAATCAATTAAGAATGTCGCTAATGAGTCTTTCAAATATTATAATATTAATATATACAAATCCCTAATTAAAATAAAAATAGTGCACTACATAAATATAAAACAAGATAATCTTTTACACCTATCTAAGCTAGATCCAAAGAAAATTTTGATGTAAATTTTGACATGTAAAACCAAAGAAACCTGTATGATTCCCCTCACGGACTAGAATTGCTACCTTAAAAATATTTACGAATCCTCTAATTTCTTGGACAACATTCCAAATGTTTCTAAAAGTTTAGGATTAATCGACTCAAAAATGGGAAAGTTAAGGACATCGAAGGCTACCAAGATAAAATATTAAAATTTGGGGGCCTATTCTAATCCCTCACATACAAAAGATCTTTAATTTAGTAGTTGAGTAGAGATTCCCTAAATCCTAGACTTAAAGCCTCATTGTACCTATTTTTAAAAGTGGGGATAAAAGAAATACCATTAATTATAGAACCATCATGATTAACCCCATTTTAGCCAAGCTATATTGAAGTATTTTGGAAAGGAAGATAATCCTATGGCTGGAAATCCATGGAAAATGAGTTAAAGGATAGAATGGTTTTAGAGGTTATCATTCAAATTTGGACCACCTTTTCACACTTAGCATCATTGCAAAGGAGTTTCACAAAAAAGAAACTATCTCCTTTGTCGTTTCAATGGATTTATGAAAGACTTTGACATTGTGCCTAGGACTAACATTTGGAATAGGTTAGAAGAGATAAATATTCCATCCGAGTTGATATTTGTTGTAGTGTGATTGTATGAGATCGTTATTTCCAAGTTTAGGAGCATTAAGGGATGGTAATAAGAAAGTAATTGTAATATTGGAGTCAAGCAAGGTTGTCCTCCTTCCCCTACCCTTTTTTCATATACATTGACAATTTAGAAGATTGTTTGGAATTTTTAGGTTTTGTTGGACCGACTCTCGCTACTATAGTCATCATCCTTATCCTATATGTTGATGATATTGTTATTATGAAAAGAAATCCCTATGACCTCATTGAAAAACTTAGAATACTCATAGACTTATGTTGTAGTACACATATGATAGTGAACACTGACAAAACAAAAGTTATGATAATTAAATCCAAAAAGAGCATCTATGATAGCTTTGTATATGAAAACAATATCTTGGAGGAAGTACCTCCGTTGATCCAGATTTAGGAGCAGAACAAACTGATTAACAGATTGAATATAATAAACACAGAGATATGAAGAATAACATAAATACCCACTGAACAATATCTTCTATTAAATAATTAAATAGGTTGAAACTGTAAAACTGCAGAATTGAAACACTTGCTCGAATGGTGGTAGATATCTATGAGAAGAGATGTGGCTACTACATGCATCCATATGAGAAGAATGGATTACAATGAGGCTCCATAGGCCTTTTTGATATTACTCATGACTGCTAAAACCTTAGACATCCAAAAACCTAACCCTAGAAGGTGAAACGCCAAAATTCATGTGGGCCCTATGGGTAAGTTAGTGTAATTTGTTACCTCAACTTCCCAGGGTCATAAATTTTTCATACGACCTATGGTTTAGGCGCGTGATAACCTGTTGGAAAGGTCTTTTAGATAACTACAAATTTCGCCATCAAAATTTGACTCTGTCTACAGTTTGACTGTGGAGAGCCAAAAAATACAACGTTTAGGGCCCCAAAAAGGCCCTGGAAGTACAACAAGATGTGATGACATGAAAAAATACAAAATAATTCAGTTGGATTAGGCGAGAGGACAACCGTATCCACCTAGAGGATTTGTGGGGCTTCAGACAACCCGAGAAGTGTAGAACCCACAATTACAAAGAAGTACAGAAGAACGTGTTGATAAAAATGGACATGAGGAGCAAGTTGGAATAGGTGGGTGGCCACCAATATCCACCTGTATCAATCCTTCCCCCTTAGGAACAAATGGTCTCCATTGCATTGATTTCCCCCATCAGGTGAAGAAAATTCTATTGGATTTGGCCTCAGGTGAGCCACTTGCCTTGGTGTAGGAGTTGCCTTGCCTTGATAGCCCAATAAATTTGTATCTGCTGCTGGAAAGTGACCTTGACCTATGTGTCCACTATCGGATCAGTGGATGCTTGTTCCATGTAGTCAGGGTTGAGCTATGTTAGTGTCATCTATTCTGCGATCTTGAAGGTGTCCAATAATGGTGGAAAATATGGTCGAAGGAGGTCCACATTAAATAATGGATGCAAAACAAGGAAGGGTGGAGTGTTGAGCTCAAAAACATTGCTACCCACATCCTTGATGATAGTGTGAGGCCCACAACGAAGTGGGTGAAGCTTTCGATGGGGCTAGGTGAGACGTTGCTTCTGCAAATTTAACCAGAATTTATCGTCAATCTGAAAATGGTGTGGTACCCTATGTTGATCATGGTGTTGATTGTACTTAGCATTGGATTTCTGAAAAATCTCCTGGACCTGTTGGTGGATGTGCTAAATCCTCTCAATGAATCTGGTGGCTTTGTCGATCACAGACTGATCAGGGGAAGAGTATGTTTGTGCGATGGAACTAGGAAGTGCGACATCAATGGGTCCCAAGGGTTGGAATCCCAGACCAACCTGAAATGTGCTATGGACAGTGGAACTATTGTGATCCCTATTGTAACTATGTTGGATATATGGTAGACTGTCTCGTCCCATGTATGTGGATTCTAAAAATTGTACACGTGCACAATGTTCACAATCATCCAATTGACGACCTTTATTTGGCCATAAATTTGGGGGTGAAAAGAAGTGCATTTTATGAGATTGGTGTCCAACATAGACTAGAGACTCGACCAAAAGGTGTTGAGGAACATGTTGTCTCGATCAGAGATGATGGTCTGTGGTATCCCAAAGTGGACTCACAATCGTTCGAAATAAGAGTTTGGAAGTATATTTCATTGTGACATTCTTCTTACAGGCTGTGAGGATGGCCATCTTTGAAAACTGATCAATGACCACAAACACACAGTCATTTACTTTCTTGGTGGACGACAAGCCAGCCATGTAATCCATTGATATGGATTCCCAAGGCTTCTCGGGAATAGTAATAGGGGTGTATAATCCTTGATTCTTGATGGATGGCTTAGAAATGGCATAGGCGGTGCAAGATCTCAAATACTTGTTGATTTCCTTTTGAAGTTTTGGCCAACAAAAATGTTTCTGAAGAACGACCACAATTTAATCTACGCCAAAATGTCTTGCCACCCGACTATAGTGGGATTCCGAAATCAGCTTTGCAAGATTGCTTGTAGGAACACAAATATGGCCTAGGTGGCATAAGATTCCATCTTGAATGTCAAAATCAATGACAGTTTCTCCTTTACCCAAGAGTTTATAGGTGGTGGCGAAGTCTGGATCTTGCTGATAAAGTTGGGGCCACTCAGATGCTTCATGTACATAGGAATGGATCACAGTGGTGAGTGTAGCCACAGGAGGCCGACTGAGGTAGTCAACAACACGATTGGAGATACATGTCTTATACTTGATGTTGAGATGGAAGTGTTTAAGGTAGGTGTACCAATTTTGATGGCGGTCATTCTGCAATTTCCCCTGTGTCTATATGAACTATAGAGGCTTGTGATCAGTGTGCATGATCGTCTCTTTCTCCAGAATGTAATGTTTCCATTGAAGACAAGCTTGTACAATGGAATACATTTCCTTGTCATAGGTGGGGCATTTCCGGATAGTATCGGAGAGTATGTCACTATGGTATGTCATCGGATGCCCATTTTGAGTGAGAAATGCACCCACAACCTAGTCATATGCATTAATCTCAATCTCGAATGGTTGTTGTAGATAGGGAAAGGAGAGTATTGGAGATGAGCACAAACGACGATCCATATCATCGAATGATCGTTTCTTCTCCTCCCCCCACACGAACTTGGCCCTACCACCTCCCTTGGTCACCTAGATGAGGGCCCATGCAATATGGGAGAATCCCAACACGAACCATCGGTAGATGCTGGCTAGTCCAAAAAAGCTTCGAAGCTTGGTCAGTGTGGTCGACGCTGTCGAGTCACGGATGACTTGGATCTTATTTGGATCAAAATGTAACCCATGCTCATCAACAATGTAACCTAAGTATTGGACCATGTTTATGCCAAAAGAGCATTTTTCCAAGTTGGCATAAAGCTTGTGGTGCCGCAAAATTCTCAAAACCTATTGACTATGTTGCATGTGATCTTCCCACATTCTTCTGAATATGAGGATGTCATACAAACATACTACCACAAACGAGTTGGTAAAGGGTCTCAATACATCATCCATGAACCTCATGAAAGTGGTTGGTGCATTTGTTAAGACAAAGGGCATGACTAGCCATTCATAGTGACCTTATTTAGAATTGAATTTCATATTCCATAAATCAGTTGGTTTCATGGGAACCTGGTGGTATCGAGACTTTAGGTCAATCTTGATGAAGAACGTTTCCCCCTGAGTTGGTCAAGAAGGTCATCAATCCTATGAAGGGGGTAGCAGTTCATGACTATGATTTTGTTTAAGGCTATGTAATTGATGCAGAGTCATCAAGTCTCGTCCTTATTTTGCACTAGTATAATCGGGATTCCGCAAGGGGAGGAATTGGGTCTGATGTGCCCCTTTTGAAGAATCTCTTAGATCTAATGCCTGATTTTGTCATTCTCCATTATTGAGCATCGATAGATTGGTCCATTAGGTAGAGGTGCGCAGGGGGTCAGATCAATTGGATGCTTGACTTGGTAGTGTGTTTTTACCCTTGTAGATGAGGAGAAGATGTCTCTATATTCTTCTACGATCCTGTCCACTTACTTATGCTGCAAAGAGAGGCGTTGTGTAGAGGCCACGGATGTGGCAGTGACCTTATGCTTACTGTGAGAACGGATCACAAAGAAGACGAACTTCTCGGTCTCTAAAATGACCTTACTGCATTTCTTAGTAGATATTAAAGAAATAGAAGTAGGCGTTGCTACGTATGGGATCCTTTACAATTGTCTACCCAAAGTAATAATAAAACTGTGAGGTCTAGACACATACACAACATGATGCTTCCACAAAAATGATTGTCCTAAAAGAACATCACTAAATTCAAGGGGAGAAATATCACACAGTACCTCATCTTTGAAAGGCTTTATGTCATAGGGCAGACGCCACTGTTGGCTGACACAGAGATCTCTTCCTTGGGGAAGCCAGCCGATGGTGTAGGGCTACAGGTGCGGTGTCATTGGCAGGTCTATCCACTTGATGACCTATGCTGAAATTAGGTTCTTCTGACTACCACTATCAACAATTGAATGAAGTGGAGCCCCCTTGAGCCACATTTGTGAGTGAAAGACGTGTTCCCCCTCCTCTGGTTCTTCTCGCTCGCCTGGCCAGACTTTGGTGGTAGCGACAGTGGCACTGGATTCAACATCGATAATGTTCTTCCCTCCTTCAAGATTCAACTCAGAATCAAAATCTACCTCTGACTCAGAAGCCTTCAACTCGACCACGAGGGACTGCTTGGAGCAACATTTTTCGGTGTTCTGCCAAGGAATTTTATGTTACTCACACCATTTTCACATGTCCTTCTTCATCTTCTCATTGCCCTTATTGTGTTGTGGCTTGGACTGGTTGTCCTGAAGGTGGCCATCTCAACTTGGTCCCTTTTTGTGTGAGTTGGGGTTGCCTTTGCCCTGCTTCAGCGATGAGGGGTTTGCAGATCCAAAATCTCTCCTTTTCTACTTAAATTTTTTCTTGATCTTGACAACGTATCTATAATTCATGCCCAATGAGGGGATTTCCAAGAACTCCATTTCTATTTTAATGTATCTATGCAAACATCGACGGTATTTGAGCACCAGATGTCACTCCAAGTCATTGATACCCAATTTGGTGCGTAGTGTATGGAAAATATTGGTGAAATCTGGTACTGTCTGGTCCCTTTCTTGACGTAGGGTGGTCCATTTGGTGTATTGTTCCTCGTAGCCTCCATAGGGTAGTATTGTTCTTCAATGGAATCCCAGAAGGAATCCCATGTAGGGGCCACCACAAAAATTGTAGATTCCTCCATGACCCTTTTCTCAAAGTAAGCATCTCACCAGTCTTTAACACAGGGAACAACCTTGAGGAGTGCAAAAATTGTGGACCGAAAAATATCCTTCAAGCATATTCAACCATTTATCTATAGCATCTGTATCTATCAGTCCTTCAAATAATGGAATATCAAAATTTACCTATACCTTGAAGGGGGTTGCATGGTCGCTTGATGAAGATGCTTCTACTGTGGGAAGTCGTTGAAGGATCTGCAGGAAGTTGTCCATGATTTGGTTCCTTTGTCGCGTGGGGGCTTCCTCAAGAAACATTTTAATAGGATCTCATTCCATCATCTTTATTTTTGTCCCCAATGGGTTGTTGCCAGGCTCGATGTGACCAATCTTATAATGGCTTGATTGGTTAGAGTCCCAACTTCTTGTACCCAGATCTTGTCGGGGACATGCGCGAAGAAAAATAAATGAAGAGAAGATTGCTCTGATACCACTGATCAAGATATAGGAGTGGAATGAATTGATTAACAGACTGAATACAATAAACATAGAGATATGAATAATAACATAAATATCTAGTGAACAATATCTTCTATTAAATAATGAAATAAGTTGAAACTGTAAAACTACAGAACTGAAACACTTGCTTGAATGGTGGTATCTATCTCTGAGAAGCGATGTGGTTGCTATGCGCATCCGTCTAAGAAGAATGGAATACAATGAGGCTTCAAAGGGATTTTTGATATTACTCATGAATTCCAAAACCATAGACATCCAAAAACCTAACCCTATAAGGTTAAACACCAAAAGTCATGTGGGCCCTATGGGTAAGTTTGTGTAATTTGGTACCTCAACTTCCTAGGGTCATAACTTTTGCATACGAAATTTGTTTTAGGCGCATGATAGACCATTGGAAATGTATTTCAGAGAGATACACATTTCGCCATCAAAATCTGACTATGGCGAGCTAAAAAAAATAATGTTTAGGGCCCGGGGCCCTGGAAGTACATCAAGATGTTCTTACATGAATACATACAAAATAAGCCAGTTGGATTAGGCGAGAGGACACCCATATCCACTTGGAGTATGTGTGGGACTTCAGACAACCCGAGAAGTGTAGAACCCACAATTACAATGTAGTACAGAAGAACGTGTTGAACAAAAAAAGTCATGAGGAGAGAGTTGGAATAGATGGGTAGCCACCAATGAACAAAAAAAGTCACAAGGAGCAAGTTGGAATAGGTGGGTGGCCACCAATATCCACCTGGATCATCCATACAATTATATTGGAATTAATATTCATGACAAAATCAATTGGAACTATATTATTGATGAAAGGATAAATAGATAGTGGAAAGCTTATTATGGGATTGAAAATAATTGTAAATTAGAGGACTTTTGGCTATGGGATAAGAAAAATATCCTCTTTGAGACTCTTTTCACTCGTTTTATCTTATATGGATGTGAATTTTGGGGATACAATATGTCTCGAGAATCTTGGAGAAACATAGAGCATATTTATAAGAATTTTATCACTAAAAATCGCAAAATTGAATGAAATACACCCTATCCTATCCTCCTCATAGAATTGATCCTTTCCCCCATTGAGAACAAAACTATGATTAGTACTTAATGTACAAGAACGATATAAAAACATAGATGAGACAAGGCTCACCAAAATTTCTTCTGAATGGATGGCATATTGATGTCAAGTCTTGGATAAATCATTAGGGATTAAAGGAAGCGGTTATTATGTACAATAGGATGATATTAAAAATATCATTAAAATTAAATTTAAGAAGAATCTTTGGTGTGATAAAGAATTAGAGGTTAAAATAAAATTAATATTTTAAGATAAAAAATACCTCTTTGTTTTGACAATATTGCTAAAATAAGAAGTAATTTTCATGAGCTACATAGTGAAATGATAAAGAATTAGAGGTTAAGAGAAAATTAAGATACTATAAGGAAGTGGTTAACCCTAATCTTGAAGTTCAAAAGTATCTTTTTGTTTTGACAGTATTGCTAAAATAAGAAGTAATTCTCATGAGCTACATAGTGAAACCATAAAGAATTAGAGGTCAAAAGAAAATTAAGATACTAAAAGGAAGTGGTTAATCCTAATCTTGAAGATCAAAAATATATTTTTGTTTTGACAATATTGCTAAAATAAGAAATGATTCTCATGAGCTACATAGTGAAAGTAGATGTTGGACTATCCCCAAAACACCATGGCATGCAAGAATCTATCACCTTTGTGACACTCAAAGAGTTGAAGATGAAAAACTCTTTCTCCTGTGTGCATATACCCAATTTAGATCTCAATAAGCATTGAATGAAGTACACATAGCCATCATATTGAAAGTAGAAGTAGAAAGTATCTATATCTGAACTAAGAATTTTTTTACTTTCAAGTATTCTCTCTATCCACACACATACAAAATTGAGATACAATATTTTATTAATGTCACACATTGAAATATTCATTTTTATTAATATTTTTTAAAATATTACATGTCAAGTCCATATAAAGCATCTAAGGAATTACACATCAACTTCATATTGGGAACTAGAAAGTACCTATTGATGTTAAATATAATGTAACCTCAACAGTCTGACTGTACACTGCCAGCTGTACTAGACAGTTGTACTTTCTATTTTTGTCTTGCTTGAGTCTATTTAGCTCAGCCATCTCTCATTGCATTGTATCTTCTTCTAACAATATCTTCTTCATACATTCCAATATATTGTTCTATTCTTTCTCTCTGCATTTCTCTTTACTTCACAATTTATCATGGTATCAGAGCTTCAGCAGTAAGCCTCTTCACACAGTCCGGAGAGCAACTCGATCCTCACAGCGCAGAGCTTCACGGATCTTGAGAGCACGCGACACAGACTTTTCACAAGGCTTAGAGATTTGTCTGCAATACTCTCAAAAGATCAACGTAGGAAGCTTGCGAAGGAAGAAGAGCATATTACGCTCGAAAGAACAAGGAAGAAGAGCACGCAGAAGAAGAAACAGTAAAGATTCTTGTAATCTTTTCAAGAATCATCAATATCTACGAAGAAGAGCTGCAGAACAAAAGAACATTTAAAGAACTTGTTGAATTTGTTCAAATTCGTTAAAGATTCCTGCAGAAGGCATAATCGCTTAAAGTTTTTCGAAATTCGTACAAATCTGTCAAAGACTGCAACAGAGAACGAAGAATTTGTGTATTTCTTTCAAATCTTTGAAAGATTCACGAATCTTTCTTCCACAGGAGTAAAGAACGCGTCTCAGGTGCAAAGAACATCCATTAAAGCCATAAGATTCGTCCTAAGAACGTATTCGTAGAGGAAAACCAGTTCAGAAGGGACGAGGAGAGAGCGGAAAAGGCGAAAGAGTTTCAGCCGTCAGATCTTGCGCAAAGGACCGACAGTCGTTGGATCAGCGAGAAGGTGCGCGAGGTTTAGTCCTCTAAAGTGCACAGGAGAAATCTCGACTAGTGCAGTCGCTAAGTCTCGACATCATCTGGACCATCCATCAAGAGACACGTGGCGAGATCTCGACATTTCGTGACTCGCAGGTGCAAAGGTCAGAAGACTTTCGTGAGAATTCGTGAATCGCAAAATCACGAGTCATTCTGGACCGTTGGATCAAGAAATATCGTGAGTCGTCGATCTTATCTCATCGTAAAATCGGGAATCGGGAGTTGGAAGCGCAAAGGTGATTGCACTCCAAAACTCCGATACGCGATATCGCGAAATCCCGAGAGGACCTGTGACCCGTTCATCTCAAAGGACATGTGACAGAAGATATCAGAGTTCGCAGTTCTGAAAGACCGTCGCAATAGGACTTTGAAACTCGTGAAATCACGATACGCGAAATAGCGATAAAGTCTTAGCCGTCCATTTGTCCGGACACGTGGCGAACATCGAGGAAACCATCGGTGTTTCAGCATCCGGGGTTTCAAGTTGACAGAGAAATTGTGTCAACGGAGCATCGCAAGTCGCGATATCCCGAGGTTGAATAAGAACCGTCCATTTTTCGGGGACGTGTGGCATAAATCCGAGGGCTCGTGAAAAGTCCCGACAGGGCAGAGTCCATCGGAACATCGGGATTCGGCTAATCGCGAATCCTGAGGATAAGAAGCACGTGCATTTCGTAACTCCGAAGTCCGAAATCCCGACATGAGGTAAAATCCGTCGTGGGGCCTAGCTGACGTCATCTCGTCAAAATCGTGGGATTGGGAAACTCCACAGTAAAATCCCCGATGCAGATTTCGACTGTCCATTTGTTAGGACGCGTGGAGGCGATTAAAGCAATCGCGAAATTTCCCGAAAGGAAAGCGCCATCGGTAAATCGAAGATCGGGGAATCGAGGAGTCAAAAGAACTCATCATCAGAACTCGCGAAATCCCGATTCACGATATCCCAATAAGATCTAGACTGTTAGATCACAAGAAGATCTGGATCGTTGAATTGTCCAAAGGCAATTTTTTGCATTTCGACGATTTGAAAGACAAAGAAACGAGAAAATCCCGTAGCGCTTTAATAGTAAGGCGCGTGGTCACATTGCAAGGAGACTAAGGGCCAATTCAAGCCCGATAATCTCCCTTCGGCCATCGGCAAATCGGTAAATCGAGGATTGAAGGTAAATACGAAATTTCCCTCAACTTTTTCTGCAAATTTTTTTTATGGCGTCGTCTAGCAATTTAGGACCAACTCAGGGTTCGATTCTTCTGGGAAAGAATTACAAGTTTTGGTCTCTTCAGATGAGATCATTCTTGCAAGTAAAAGAGTGTTGGGAACCAGTGGATCTTGGATATGTGGAACTAGATCCAGCCGCCCTTTCTGCCATGACAAATGCGTAGAGAATTGCTCAGGCAACACTGAGGAACAAAGAAAATAAAGCAAAATTTTGGATTCAAAATTCTGTGGATGATTCGATTTTCTCGAAAATCACAGGCGTTGGTACTTCAAAACAGGCTTGGGACATCCTTAAATCTTCCTACCAAGGAAATGACAGGGTCAAAACAGTTAAGCTGCAGACCTTGTGGACGCAATTCAAGACTCTAAGGATGAGAGAGTCTGAAACTGTGGATCAGTTCATGACTAGAGTCATGGGCATCGTGAACCAGATCAGACTGATTGGTGAAACCATCACTGATCAACGAATTGTTGAGAAAATTATCAAAAGTCTACCCACGAAATTTGAAATGGTTGTAACAACAATCCTTGAATCCAAGGATCTGTCAATATTTTCCACAGATGAATTACTTGGTTCTCTGGTGACACATGAGACCAAACTGCATCTTACAGATGAGTCAATCTCCAATGCTTTCAAAACTCAATTCTCCTTCAGCAGAGGGAGAGGCAGAGGAAGAAGCAGAGGTCACTAAGGAAGAGGGAGCAATCAGAATAACTCTCACTCCAGTGGAGGTAATAGACAACAATATCTGAATCAAAATTTCCAAGGTCAAAGACAACAGCAACAAAATCAACATCAGAATTTCCAGCCTCAAAGAGGCAGAGGGAGAAGATCAAATGACAAATCAAGCATACAATTCTATTACTGCAAAAAGTATGGGCACTATGAATCTGAATGCAGGAAGAAGCAAGCAGAGCACATGTGTCAAATCATACGGGAGACACCTCAAGAGGTATGTTTCTCTCATGCCACAAAACTGAACAACAACCTAAAGATCTCTGGTTGCTGGACAGTGGATGCAGCAATGACATGACAGGTAACAAAGAATTACTTTCATACATTGATTCTTCAATCTCATCTGATATTACACTTGGAAATGATTTTTTAGTCAAATTTCAAGGAAAAGGAACTGTTTTTATTCTTACTAAACAGAATGTGAAGAAAGACATACACAATGTCTATCATGTTCCAGATCTGAAACATAATTTGCTAAGTGTAGGACAGCTCATTGAGCATGGCTATAAGGTACTTTTTGAGGGAACATCTTGTAAGATATATGACAAACTCCCAAGAAGAAAATTGATTTCTGAAATCCATATGACCCCAAATAAGATGTTTCCCCTTACCCTCAGAACTGCAAATCTGAGTCAACCATATGCACAAAGTGCATCTACCCTGAATGAAACAATGGTTTGGCATACAAGATTTGTACATCTACCATTTCAGAGTCTAAGTCTTCTTCAGAAGAATAACATGGTCAAAGGTCTACCCATCTTTAAAGAGCAAATTCCCCCACGTGAGTCTTGCATACTTGGAAAACATAAGAGAACTAGCTTTCCATAGTCTTCCAATCAAGCCAAACAACATCTTGAACTTGTTCACACTAACCTATGTGGACCAATGCAAACAGAATCAATAGGTGGTAGTTTTTACTTTCTAACGTTTATTGATGATTTCAACAGAAAAATATGGATTTATTTTCTCAGACACAAGTTTGAAACATTTGCAAAATTCAAAGAATTCAAGGTAGAAGATGAAAAACAGAGTGGAAAATATATCAAAGCACTCAGGTCAGATGGAGGAGGAGAATACAACTCCAGAGAATTTGCAAATTTCTGCAAATCTCAAGGCATCATCATGCAAACAACAACCAGATATACTCCACAGCAGAATGGAGTGGCTGAAAGGAAAAATAAGACAATAATGCATATGGTAAGAACACTTCTCAAAGAGAAAAGTTTTTCAGATATTTTTTGGGCTGAAGTAGTATCATGCTCAGTTTATCTTTTGAATAGATCACCAACCACCAGTCTAAAGATGAAAGTCCCCCAAGAAGCATGGAGTGGGACAAAGCTCAATGTAGCGCATCTAAGGACATTTGGATGCATAGCATACGCTCACATACCTTCTGCATTAAGGAAGAAACTTGATGACAGAAGTGAAAAATGTATTTTCAC
>SNQJ01S0052059.1:53397-69277 GCA_010110895.2 Picea sitchensis | reverse complement strand
AGATAGATACAAGGTGTAGAAAAACATGTGTTTAAAATCTGCAACGTTTTCAGCTTGGTCAACTTCAAAAAATTCTAGAAATTATAATATTAATCCGTTAGTTTCAAAATTATAGTCATAATAAAATAGAGTCTCTCTACATTGTTGAAATATATTTCATTTCTTCAAAACATAAGTTTAATAATAGATACATTGTTGTAGAAAAAAGTAACTCATTATCATTCCTTTCATGTTTAAGGAACATACTATTAAACAATTGTCAAATTGACATATCAAATCATGATAAACAAAATTTGAACAATAGTCATTGGAAAGCTAACACAATTCTTCACAAGTTTTTTTTTTACTAGAAAGTAAAATTCTAAATAAAAAAAATACTTTTGTATGCCGGAAGTTGAAAAACTTGTGAAAACATTGTTTTTTTTCTCATAAAACAAGCAAAAGTGTAACCCATCTTCATGATTTCACCCCATATTCTTTAGATTGATCATAGTTTGGAGGTTCTACAACATTCATTACATGAGACACCAATGCATAATCTTTATACCTTATAGGTGGTTGCTTTTGTCATGATGACCTCCTTGGTCCTTCATTGCTCTCATCTCGTCTCTTGCTTTGTGGTGACACTTCTCCACTTAATGTGTCATGATTGCTTGAAGTATCCATACTGCTTTCATTTCGTTCTCAAACATGTACCTTTTCTTGTTCTTGTTTAACCATTACATCTATTTTGACATGCTCATCACTATCATTATGCCAAGCATCTGCATCATTCATTGTATCAACTCTATCTGCATTCTCATGAAACACTACATCTCTACTTGCAAACAATTTATGTGAACTGGAATCAAACAATTTGTATTCTTTTTTATCAATACAATACCCAATAGAAACACACTTTATTGACTTTCCATCAAATTTTCTTCTCTCATCCTTTGGAATATGTGCAAAGGAAGTGGATCCAAATACTCTTAAATGATTGACATCAGGTTTATAACCATAAATAATTTCAAAAGGAGTGTAGAAATCTAATTTCTTGGTTGGGCTTCGATTATTTAAATAAACAGTAGTATTAATGGCTTCTGCCCAAAAACCATTAGAAATGTTTTTACCTTGAAGCATATTGCGCGTACACTCCACCAATGTTTTGTTCCTTCTCTCACCAACACCATTTGGTGAGGTGTATGAGGTACTGTAAATTGTTATTGGATCCCATGAAATTTATAATAATTTTTAAATGCACATGATGTATATTCACCACCCTGATTAGATCAGAGAACTTTAATACATTTGTTTGTCTGTTTTTCAATCATAGTTATGAATTCTTTAAAATACTCAAATACATCACTTTTTCTCCTTATGAAACAGACCCATGTATATTTAGATCCATCATCAACAAAAATAAGAAAGTAGGAAGCACCACCAAGTGACCTAGTTCACATAGGTTCACATACATCAGTATGAATTAATTCAAGAATATATGTTTGTCTTTTCTCTGTATGTATGGGAAACTCCTCTCTATGTTTCTTATCAAGTGCACATGTTTCACATGGAAAATGATCATTCTTCAAAATAGGAAGACCTTCTACCATTTTTTTTTCTTTTCAACAACATAAAATCATTGTAATTTAGGTTCCCATACCTGTGCTGCCATAACTCTTTTGTTGACATTGTTGTGGATGTCAATGCAACATGACGGTTCATTGTCACATACAACTTATACAATCCACCAACCATGGTACCTTTGGAAACAATCTTTTAGTGATCCTGGATATCTTTTACAACACACCTCAACTTACCAAATTCCACTGTTATATTATTATTAGTGATAGTTGAAACATATATTAAATTCATTTTAATACCAGAAACATGCATTACATCATGAATCTATCTCAATTGTCCATTAAGTAAGTTCGCGCTTATTACACCATATCCCTGGACTTTATGTGATCTGTTATCTCCTAAGTAAATGTGTGTGCCATCAATTTTCTCATAATATTCATCATACCATTCTTTATTACAGGTCATATGAGTTGATGCACCAAAATCTATGAACCGTGCATTCTCGTCATCAGTTTCAACAGACAATGTAGCCTTAGAAATAAACAACTTAAGATTTTTAAATCCATCATTGACCGAAGTGTATTTATGCACAAAATTTTCATTATGCCTTTTATATATTTGATTTGATTCATGATTCTTTCTTCTATAACAATATTTATCAAGATGTCCAGGTTTTCCAAAATATTCACATTCAATATTTCTCTTAACATAAGAATTAGGATGTGTCACACCTTTCTTCTTTTCTTGAAACTAGCCTCTCTTCTTGACCCATGGTTTACCTTTGTATGATCGTTTACCTCTTGCAATCAAATCCAAATCTAAGCCACTTGTGTCGAGATCATAATTCTTCATTCTCTCTTCCTATTGAATAAGGATACCAACCAATTCATCAAAAGTAGGGGGCGTTTGTCTAGCTAAGAGTCGTGAAATAAAGACTTTATAATATTGCACTAAACCCTTCAAAGAAATTGTTACTAAATCACTACTTGAAACCTTTTCACCAATGCCACCCAACTTATCACTTAAATATTCAATTCTAGACACAAAATTACTTATGCTTTCATTGGCTTCCATTATAGATAATACCTTAGTTTTTAAAAATAAAATCTGGTTTGCATTAGAGGTTTCGTACAAACCTTTGAGAACATCCCATGTCTCTTTGGAAGTTTTAAAGTCTCTTATATGAGGAATGATGTTGTCCTTTATGGATATACGCAACAACACTTTGTCTTTCATTTCTTGGCTATCCCAATCTTGAATCGAGGCAGCAATAGTGGGTTTGGGCTCATCTCCTTTGACAATCTTCCATAGACTATATTCCTCAGAAATGGTGGTCAGCTTAAACTTCCAATTTACATAATTTTTTCCATCAAGTTTAGTGGACTCATTTAAATAAGAATCAACAAGAGGATTTTCCATCTTCTGGCGTAACAACTATTAGCCAAATTAAAAAAAAAAATGTGTTGTTGGATTTATTTTACCTCTCAACATGCTCCTTCTCTATTGCAAGCAATCTCCTCCTCAACAGTCTTTTTTGTTGACAGGTCGCAAGATTCTACTCTTCTTCCTCTAAAATATGGTTGGCTACACCAACCAGAAAACCTCGTCGGCCCTCCTCAAATTGATCTTGAATGCAGAAAATTAAAATTCAAATGCCTCAGGTTCTCCTTGAGTTAAAAACCCTCATATATCGAGACTCCTAGGCAAAGGCATCACAACAAATGAGATATTTCATGCACACGCAGGTGAATTTGAGATATATCGATGGACAGACTGTCGAAGAGTGATAGTTCTAACTTAAATCAGTGCACGCAAGGCGACTTTGAGATCGCACCTTACTGCCTGTAATATATCAGTGCACACATGCGATTCTGTGAGGAATTTTGCGCACGCAGGCGATCCAAAATGGTCCAATAGAAATTTGGTGGAGATTATCGGTGGAGATATTTACTTTTGATCCAATACAATATCGGTGGATAATAACAGCAATAACACTTTACTCCAGCGATAGAAGCGATGTTCACTCCACAAAACACTTACAACACAACACTTTTAACACAACAACGGTCAAAAAGTAGAATAGCAACAACAAATTTACTTCGGGCCCCTCTCACCATTAACTAAAATAACTCCACGCTCACTCTATATGATGGCAGCAAAAACCACTCTGAAAACGATGGCAATATTAGTGGTGTGGTTCCTCACAATGTAATTAATCTTTGCTCTGATACCAAATTAAATTTAGAATAGAAGGAACGCACAAGTAAGACAATGCTCACGAAACTTGATTTATTGAGAGAATGCAATTAAATTTATAGTCAAATAGAAGATTATATCACACCCCTATCATTGTGGATTTCAAATCACCCACAAACAAAATCCTCGTACTTGTGAAACAAACCCAAATCAACATTCTATTTTTACAATGTATTCTATAAGTTTCTACATTATTCTAACAAAATCCCTCTCACTAGAGTGCTTGATTTAATCGCAGGTATCCTAGCTTCCAACAATTGGTTGGTTGATGCTCATAATATGGAGTGATGATACATTTATTTTAGGAAGTGGACACCTCCCCACCCACATGTCGCTGCAAGGGCCATGTGGATGTTGCCAGTAGGTTTAAGTGTGCAGGTAAAAAAGTGTGCAGGTTTAAGTGTGCAAGTAAAATAACTGGCATGGATTATTGAGTAGCATGTGAACATATTTGGATTAATTCTCCTGTGTTCGGTCTTCAAATCCCTAGGTAAAACCACACTCTGCTTGTTCCATATCCATTCATCTTAGGCAAATCTCCTCAACGACTACAAAAATTCTATAATAGGTCAATTGGCCCACACAACAAGACGAGTCTAGTGTAGAAAATAAGAAACAAAAAATATTATATTATAGGATTGAATCTTGCATTGGATGGTGGTTTTCCATGGTCCTTGGGGTGTGGCCTTGTAAATGACACAAATCAATCTCGAGGGACAGAAAAAAACTTAGAAACAAATCATGTGGACAGTTTTTCTATTGTTGGTTCTTCAAGTTGAGAAAAATTTTCTCAACTTATTTAAAAATATGAACTTTTAACATACCATTTTTTATCTTCTATATTGTATATTAAAAAATAATTTCAAACAATCACTTAAAATCAACTTTGAACAAACTATGTTTTTAGATCATTGCTTTGGGAAATATAATTATTGTCTTGAATCATGCTTGGAAAATGAATTGCACTGAGAATACTTAATGAAATTAAAGAACTTGAAAATTTATTATTTCTATTTTATTGAAACGTTTCAATAGTAAGAGCTCGATAAAATAAATGTATTATGTATTGATTCAAAAGTAAAACACAAAATAATAATGTGTTAATAAATAATTTCACATTACAAAAAGGAAATTAGAAAACTATAATTTTACATGAAGGGGCTAAGGGGTCGAGATTCATGGTGGAAAGTGAGCTAAAATTTCATTATGAATGCCTTTACTCTACGATATAAAAAGTTTAATATTTTATATTAAAGATTCAAACATGATGAGATGCAGAGAAACAAGTTCATGCTTTCAAAGATTGTAAGGCAGGGAACGGAGTTAAATGAAGGTTAGGTAATTTAAGAGACAACCCTGGAGTTGTTGGAGAGATGGAAAACCTACAAAAATGTATCGGACATCCAAATTTGTTGTTCCACAATATGATTTCCTGATCATTTTCAGGTATTCTCAACCAATTTTGTAGCATTTTTTTTTCATACCGCCAAAAGGACAAGCACGTATAGCATTTAACTTGCCTATGATTCACACAACAATCATAGGAAATCAGGAAATCAAGGTGAGAATTCCTTCAGGCAAGTTCTTTTTGGCATCTTAGGAAATTTTGATTTGTAAACCTGCAAATTAGAAAAAAATAAATCTTAGATTAGCTTATTTGATCACGTATTTCATATATGGACCGTGAGACATGCATTTCATAGAAATCATTAATTGGTTTCACTTTGACGGAATGCCAACTTTTTTCAAAGCCATGTTTGGTACATTTAGAGGGTTACTCTTCGATAAAAAGTATAAGACAAAAATAATAAAATAAGTGCATGCTATTATGTTCTAGAAAAGGTATGGTTAGAAGGAAAATAACATTCAGTTAAGAGAGAAACGCCGTCCATAAAGTGGGATACTAAAAAATGACTAATGGGAAATGTTTCCTACAGGTATTTTCTAGAAATAACCAGGATGCTAAGCCAACCCACAAGCGATTGATTCTTGCTGGGAACCCAATAAGAGAACCAATATGATTGGGGTGGGATAGGACACTGAGGAGCATTAGAAAGCATCGTTCTATAAATGTTTTACCCTCACGCTTGACCTGGCTAGGTATATGCTTAGGAACGTAAAGATATGAAGGCGTATGTCTAGTGATTGGCCACTTATTCCGTGATTATTTGAAAGTTTTTTCTATAAATGATGTCTAAATTTGTTATCTATGATGTCTAAATTTGTTATCTTATATCTAAATTTGTTTTCCTCTAAAAATAGTTATCTTAAATTTGTTATCTGATCTCTTTTTTATTATTATTATAAAAATAGTTAGTTAGATGAAGCCTTTATTGGAGGTGTGCTAACATGAAGTACTTTTTAAAAATGGAAAGGTCACTAATTTACATTTGTATGGCAACGATAGTTAGGTCACCCAAAGCAAATATTTGAAATTGAAGGTGATAACAAACGAGTGATCCAAACTTGAAGAAGGCAACACTTGATCTGAACTTGAAGATGGAAATGTTTGATGATGGGTAGAAAGAAGGGACAATGATAAGAAAATGGAATGTCTCCCAAGCATAATCCATAGATGAAGAAGGAAGCATGGCATCCCCGACCTTGACTTATTCCTTCATGCGAGCTTGAGACCAGTAAAAGAAAGGAAGGTAGTTGGTTAAAAAAAAGGTATAGGTTGTTCATGGTGCAGTACTTAAGCAGTGTATACCACATGGTGACTCAATACATAAATTTTAGATGGATCCTTGCATGCATTCCATATGGTGTATCCAGATAAGGTTTGTAAAACTTAGGATAATATATGGTGTATCGAGAGAAGTTTTGGAACTTAGGGTAAATAAGAGACAAATATTTAATATCATGAAGTGATGCTAACATTATGACTAGCATTAATCCACTAAAGCGATGGTATATGGGTGTTCCCTAAGTTCTAAACATAACTTTTCATCTTGTCTCATGTTTAGCCTCGTTATGAGGCCAAATAAGACCTCAAATATTTTCATTGGTTTAAAAAATTCTATCACCATTTGATATGTTGACAAAAAGTATTCAATGGAATATAAGATAAAAGCTTTGGGTTATAGATTTTGATTTGTGTGCCAAAATATTACAGAAACCAAAATCGTTTACAATAGTCCCTGTTGCCTTGAGGTAGGGACTAATAAATCACATCCATTCTATCTCTATCCATTAGAGACTTCCCTTTAGGTTTACCAAATAAGAGTAGTTTAAACATGTGATAAATTGTTTGATTTTGTTTTTGAATGTTCGTAATATTGGAAAGGGAAACATTTATTTTTTACCTAAAATGTGGTGATATTCATTTTCGAATAATAGAATTGTAGATATTAGATCTGAACATTGCATAACTTATTTTCATAGGGTCATTCAAGGGATGGTGTTCAATATCTTTGTGCATTAAAAACAACAATTTGATCAATCCAAAATTGAAATTTCAATAAAGATTGTCTCATTGGATTCTAGTGATAGTAAACCCAAAAATGTAAAAAATCTAAAACATTTATTCTTCTTCCTACCAAATACATTTTGAGTAATTAAGATTAATTCATAAAAACCTTGGTTCAATCCCCAACCCTACATCTCCTTAATCCTTGTTAAATAGTATTTTTTGAGTAATGAAGGTTCTTTATAAAGACTTATCCCCTCACCCACATGTTGTTGGGATATATGCCCCTAATATATACCCCTTCATTTAATTGTACTCTGACCTAACATTACTCGAACTCAATCTTGCCAAAAAAATCAACAAATGAAAACTCCTCACAAGTCCAAGTGCTTGTTTTGCCATGATCTAGTGAGATTAGGGATATGTGCCCAAAACATGTGGTCAAAATAGATATCTCATTGTTTATTTGTTGTACTAAATAAGCCTTACATTCAAACCCCCCAAGAATATTAATTGATGAGAGATATTTAGGAGTACATGTGCACGTTGTAGTTGATCAAACCAAACCCATTTTCAATATATTTCATAACATGGTGTCGAAATAGATACTCCTTCCTCTAATTGTTTTGTTATGACTTAATGATACTTGGGTTCATGTGGCTTGGGAAAATCAACAAATAATGACTCCTTGTGTGTGCCATTGAAACTGTTAAATTTTCTACGAACCATCAGGTTGGGGAAGGACTCCTCAAGCATGAGTGCAACTACTTCTTGTGTTATCACATTGTAGGAAAAATGTAGAATCCTCATGTATAAGTGTCTTTTGTGTTATGACCTAAGGTGACTAGGGTTCAATTCCAACAAAACATATAGTAATAATAAATATCCCTAATTAACAGACTTGCATTTAATTGGTGCACTATGAGTTGGACTTGGCTTCAATCCCATCAAGAACATCGAAAATTGAGGGGCCCTCTAATGTAAGTACAAGTTCTTGTTGTGTTATAAGAAAATAGCACTTGATACCAATTTATCTAGTATTATGATATTAGAGTGAATCCCATCATTAGATACCCCTTCATATAATTTTTGTGTTGTGTCCTAAAAATACCTAAGTTTAAACCACTTGAAAATATTTGTAGATGGAAACTCTTCATCTGTATGTGCAAGTGATTCTCATACTGTGACTCAAGTTCATTTTCCAAAGAATATGTTTTCAGAGTGGATGATACCCGTTCATGAAATTATTTTGTTAAGACCCAACATGACCTAAGTTCAATCCACCCAAAGAAAATCAACAAATAAGTACTTCTTACAATGCTTGTTATGTTATATGTTAATAGATTGTAGGCTCAATAACCTAAGAGCATGTAGTTATAATATATGAGTTCCCCCAATAGACACCCCTTAATTTTATTTTTTTGGTATAACCTAGGAATAGTTGGGTTCATCCCCACAAGAACATATATGCATACGGACTCTTTGGATAGAAGTGCACGTGCTTTCTATGCTACGACTTAGTGTGAATCAAGTTCAATCTCATGATTTATGGAATTTTGAGATTAAATTTTTTATTAAAGAAAGATGCAAGAGTAATAACATGATGTTATAATGATTTTTCCAACCAAGGATTTGACATATTTTATGATTTCCTCCCATCAAACATATATGTGCACAAGGATAAATCACGAAAATCACACAAGTGGAAGAACTAAACAATGGAAAGCACTAATCACTCGAGAATATATTCATAAATGTTGCAGCAAAGTGCATAAAGGCATTGGATCCACTTCTATCATTTGTATTAAGAATAAATCATTATAGTGATGATATAAACAAATACCTATGTAATGTACATCATTCCATAAATAAAAATATGTATATTTTATACATCCATAAAAATATTTTATTTTTACATGTTCAACTTAACAACAATTGTTTCTTTAAGAATATTTACGTCGAAAGGCGTATATCTATTGGAGATGGCTACAATTAATCACTTTTTAATCTAAAATTCTAATCTGATGGCTAACAATTGAAAATGATGGAATATTCTTAGTCGTCCTCCCAAATCAATGAATGTGATTTACTCTTCATAACTTCCTTGTATTTTTGAATGCATCAGTTAACCTGTTTACTTTTTAACATTTACCTAATCATATTAAGAAATTACTGTACCACCATATGATTGCCACATTCAACTGATTAACCTTTGGAATTACCACATTTAAGATTAACTTTTGGATTTTCTCAACTCTATGTGCATTTCAACTGTCTGTGCGTTTCAATTCACCAGAGTGTTATCTGTACAAATAACTTTCAGTGTTCACTAGCCACAACACCAGCCACTTTGTGGTTGTGCTAGTTCATACACCCATAAACATATTATATATTTACATATTCAACTTAAAAATAATTATCGCTTTAAAATATTTAATATCAATATTTGACTCACCTACAATCTACTTTAAAAAAGCATAAAAATAATGTGAATAATCATAGTGCAACACAGTGTAGTTTAAAAAAAATTCCAATATATATACTCTGCATTTTATTTGGTGTTCCCTTCACACTTAAGAGATATGCTAGTTGACTAGAATTTCCTACTTATTTAATTATTTGATTAACCTAGTACATAAAATAAAACTTACCATGATAAAATTGGTTAAAAAGTCTTCTTATCTCACATCCAAATTGTAAATAAGAAACACACCACTACAATAAAACTTACCATGCTCAAATTTGTTAAAAAATTATTGTAATCTCACATCCAAATTGTAAATAAGAGAAACAAAACGGTTTAATTATTTTCACTTTGTAAATAAGAGAAACAATACAATTTAATTATTTCCACTTTTCTCCTTTATATATAAAGGTGTTTATAGAAGTATACAACTTAGATACATACATTCAAAATGTTGCACTTTCTCCGGGCATTTATAGAAAGGTGTGATTTATTAAAACATAGAACCCATTCAATTAAATGGTACAAAACATTGCAGTTTAACTTGTTTGTGTTTTCTCCTTTATGTAAACATGTTGATATAAGTGTATAACTCATATTCTTTAAAAAAAAATGTTAGACTTTCTCAAAACATTTATATAAAGGTGTGATTTTTCAATAAAGATGTGATTTTTCATTTATATAACAGTTTATAAAGACATAAAAAACCCATCCAAATAAATAGGATGGCACACAAATTTAACATTAACTTTTTACATATTCTTTACACACCTATAACATTATTAAATTTAAATTACACATAGATACTCTATAGTTTATTTAAAAACACATAATACCTTAAAATCATTTTAATTATATGATATTGATTTTAATTATATGATATTTTCTCGCACTTTTTACATATTCTTTACACACCTATAACATTATTAAATTTAAATTACACATAGATACTCAATAGTTTATTTAAAAACACATACTACCTTAAAATCATTTTAATTATATGATATTGATTTTATTTATATGATATTTTCTCGCACATTTAGTAAAACTCACTATGATCAAACTCATCGATAATTCTTTTTAGCCCACATGAAAATTGTAAAGAAGAGTCCATTTGTTTTTTATTCCTTTATGGAAACATATTTATATAAGTATACAACTCGTATATTTATATACTCAAAATGTTGCACTTTCTCATGGTGACCATATCAAGGTGTGATTTCTCACATGTATGCTTTTCTCATTATTTTTTTATACATACATATCATCAAATTCAACCATTGATTAGTNATAGTTTATTTAAAAACACATAATACCTTAAAATCATTTTAATTATATGATATTGATTTTAATTATATGATATTTTCTCGCACTTTTTACATATTCTTTACACACCTATAACATTATTAAATTTAAATTACACATAGATACTCAATAGTTTATTTAAAAACACATACTACCTTAAAATCATTTTAATTATATGATATTGATTTTATTTATATGATATTTTCTCGCACATTTAGTAAAACTCACTATGATCAAACTCATCGATAATTCTTTTTAGCCCACATGAAAATTGTAAAGAAGAGTCCATTTGTTTTTTATTCCTTTATGGAAACATATTTATATAAGTATACAACTCGTATATTTATATACTCAAAATGTTGCACTTTCTCATGGTGACCATATCAAGGTGTGATTTCTCACATGTATGCTTTTCTCATTATTTTTTTATACATACATATCATCAAATTCAACCATTGATTAGTCTTTTTTTTAAGTGTAATGGGTGTTAGATGTAGTATTTAGGGGTTTATGATGGTTAACAATGGTTGAATATGGTTGATCATGTTAGATTATGTTTTATTTTGGTTGACTATAGTCAACCATGTTTGAAAATGATTCAATATGGTTGGTTGAGTTATGTTGACTTGTTATGTTCCTCAATGGTTATGTCACATTATGACATTAACTTATGTCGCCTTGCTATGTTCCTCAAAGACAATATCGACATTCCTTATGTCAAATCAATGTGTTCATTAGTGGTTATGTCACATTACATTATTTCCAGGAAGATTATGTTGGATTTTAATGTTCCTCAATGATTATATCACTTCATGGCATTCATCTTGGCAATGGTTATGTTGCACTATAGAATTATTTAAAGGTTATGTCACACTAAGTTAGTTTGACAGTAATTGTTTATGGTTGACAATGACTAACCATAGTTTATTATGGGTGATATATAAAATAGAATATTTTCTTTTATTTTTTATTTCAAATTAGTATTAACTACCAATTTAGTACATTTGATGTCATTCCCTAACCTAAATTGAAAGTGTATACAATTTTTTATTTTTATTTGAATTTGTTTACCCTAAATATTAAGACTTATTTGAATGTGTTTTTCTAGCAAAAGTTATTTCATAGCCTAACTTGAGTTTGTACACATTGTATTAGTATACATATTAGATACTATTTTCTACTTATCATATTAAAAAATTTAGTCAAAATATAAACAGTTAAAAAATAATTGATGTGTATGGACTTTTAAATAGACAATTGATGCAGGGATTTTCCAAGGGTCATAAATTTTGACTAGGTTATCCATTTGGGATGAAAGTTTATAGGGAGTTGTGTCTCAAGGAGTTCGCTTTTGTGATGATATGAACCCTTAGATCAGACATCGTTTCGACACTTCTGAGGACAAATTCCTTCATATAAGGCCTCAAATTGGGGTTTTAGTTTTTTTACAATTTTTTAATTTTTAATTATCAGTTATCTGTTAGTTTATGAACTTAATCATAAAAGCGAGTTGAAAAATAGTGTCTCTCTATTTATATCTTACTTATTGGTCTTTTTAGAGTCATGCAAGAATTTCCTAATATTAGTTGTGTTTCTAAAATCAGTTGTTTTCAAAAATCTCAGATAGTAGTTATAAGGGGTTGAACTTCCATTGTAATGGTTAGGATGGAAAAGGAATAAAAGAGAGTTATTTTCCATTCTCCTATGTTTACATGGTTTTTATATCTTGTGAATGAATCCAATTTTATTGGTTACATCATATGGTATCAGAGAAGGAATATGGATGGGAGAGGAGGAGGAAGAGCACTGTATCTTGCTCAGATGTGCAAAGATATGAAAAAGCTCCAAAGGTAAGTAGAGGATCTTACAAACGTGTTGTCTAGTTAGAGAATAATACAAACATAAGTGTCTATTGAGGGGACAGTCCGAGGAGATGTATATCAACATATAGAACATGAAGAACGTGAAGAAGAACAATTAGAGTGCATAACTTTTGAAGAAAGGATGTTCAGGTCTCTAGAAGGGAGAAATGATAGGATCAAGATGGAAGTTTCAGAATATGCAGGGAATCTTAAACCATATGTTGGCACAAGGGAAGACCCAGGGTTCAACGCTTCAACAATGCACCAACAAAACCCTATCTACCAGCCCTTTCGACAACACCTACAAAGCAGGCGAAGTCTCACCCGAGGTAGAAGCAGGGGGAGTTACATGATGCAGGTGTCTGTAACCAAGCTGGGACACAGATCTGTGATAATAACACTTCACAAAGTACTCTAGCAACACTTATAAGGTGATAATAATTAGTTTATTAACTTTAATAACATCGTATAACATACCCTAATATAAATCGGTGTTGTAACAGCAAAGATTAAGCACTTCAATTACTTAGCACATAACATTAAGTTAGATCTAGCATTCATTCATATTTAACACAAGTAAAACACTAAGCATAAACAGATCTATATATCACATTTCATCATCAAGAACTAACAAGGATCATAACATAAACAACACAACACAAAGTAAAGCAAATACACAAGATATATGTGGTTCACCCTAGTGTGGGGCTACGTCCACCAAATGCTTTGTATTCTTTCTTATTCTTCAATATCTTACCCTCAAAGACTCTGGTGCACTGAACCACAGAGTCAAGCTTCGCATAGGACAGGATATGTGTGCACTGAGCACCAGATCCTCCTTCCCAAAACTAGGTCAAGGAACAGAGTCAAATTCTCTATCGAGAACAGAGTCTTACATACACATTATGTTGCACAAAGAAACTTAGAACCACTTTCATTTAGCTACTAAAACTTCTCTCTAAGCCTCTACTTCTACCATACATTCCTACTTATTTATTCTTTTACAATCCCTTACAATAAAGCCTAATCATGGGTAAACCCCATGAGCCGACATCCCATAACCCATTACAAAAACCCTAAGGGACCCCTTGTTGGGTCCATATTTTTAATATTATGGTATCTTCAGGAGGTATGAACCTCTATTGTGACCTATGACAAGACTAGAATCCTTTGGAAGGAAGCAAAGAATTGAAGGAAACCCTAGACAAGTTGTCGGCTGAACAAATACATTTAAATTGAATTTATTGATACCCAGAAGGAGAAGTCGGCCCCAGTTAGCCTGCCAAGTTCACTATAAATATAGGGCCCCAGTTTCATTATTCATCATCTCAGCAGTTGCAGTGAGAGCTAAATTTGCACAGGCAGTTTCAGGCAACAACAGTTTGGTGCGCAAGTTTCTAGGAGAGATGGAAAGTGGTGCACTAGCTTCTGGGTGGGATCATCTGTTCAGCCTAGTTTCTATTTTCTTGCTTGGTGCATTAGCCTCTCTTGGCTATTGGATTTCTACCAAGATTCTCTTCTCAGTCAAGGTCAAGGTGCTCAGAGGGTGGCTTCGGCCAGTGGTTGAGTGATGAGGGTATCGTCAATGGTAAAACGAGCACAATCTTCTATATTCTAACAGGTTATGGGCCCACACCCCTTTAGTCAGCCTAAAACGCTGGAAGGAAACATAGCATCTAGATATTGAGCTCATTGAGGAACTGCCGCTAGGGTTACTAGCAGGAGCAGCTTCCAAAGCACTACAGCTAGGGTTACTAGCAATAGCAATTGCAGAAACCCTAATTCTCAAATCCAACACCTTGTGATGGAGAATCTCGCTCAAGGAGAATATATTCAGATGCTCCCTAGCTCAGCGCACCTATTGAATTTCTTAGAAGATATAAATGACGAAGTTGAAGTTTTGGATCAAGGCATGACCAGTTACCAGTCAACCAAAGACATGTGTGAAACAATCAGTCTCTTACACTACTCAGCACTTATCAGGACAATTGAAGATGATATGTGGATAATTGACAGTGGAGCTTCTAGGCACATGACGGGAGATCAAGCTAGACTCTCAAATCTAAATGAGAGAAATAAATCGTACAAAGTGGAGCTTGGAGACAAAAGCACCTACCCCGTCGAAGGATTTGGACAAGCCTCCATCAAGTTGGAATCGGGTAATCATGTTCACTTAAGAAATGTTTTATATGTACCTGGTTTAGAAAAGAATCTTACATCAATATCATGTTTAGAAGACAAAGGAAACAAAATAGCCTTCATATATGAAAAATTGTTATCATGTCATAAAGATTCCATCATAGAAGATGCTAGGGTTATTGGAAGACGTGAAGGAAATCTATATAGACTACTACAATGAAATGAAGAATCTCTAGTACATGTTGAAGTCAACCCTAATGAGATTTGGCATAGAAGGTACGCTCATATCAATTATCAATAATTACCTTTCCTTAGAAATATGGTTGAAGGGATACTAGAATTGAAGTCTACACACGAAGGAATTTGCAAGGGATGTTCCCTTGGGAAGAATATCAAGAAACCATTCCCAAGTAGCAACAACAGATCTAAGGAAACCCTAGATCTAATACACTCAGATGTTTGTGGTCCAATGCTAGTCAGGTCTTTAGGAGGAACTCTCTACTACATAACCTTCATAGATGACTATTCAAGAAAGACGTGGTTGTACCTACTGAAGTCAAAAGATCAAGTATTCAGCAAGTTCCAAGAATTAAAGGCAGAAATAGAAAACCTTATGAACAAGAAAATCAAGACATTAAGAACAGATAATGGAGGAGAATACACCTCGAAGGAGTTCGTTGCATTCTACAAATCAACATGGATTAGGAGGGAGCTAACGGTTCCTCATAATCCTCAACAAAATGGTGTAGAAGAAAGAAAGAACAGATCTATCGAAGAAACAATAAAATCCCTATTGAACGATCAAGATCTATCCATGTTTCTATGGGAAGAAGCAGCAATGATGGAAATATATGTATAGAACAGAATCCCTCATCACATATT
>SNQJ01S0052059.1:27568-52281 GCA_010110895.2 Picea sitchensis | reverse complement strand
ATTTAGCCTCTGAATTTGATATGAAAGATCTAGGTCTCATGCACTATTACATGAGACTAGAAGTATGGTAGAAGGATGGTGAAGTATTCCTTGGACAAGGAAAATACGCAATAAAGATCCTTTAGAAATTTGGAATGATGGACTGTAAATCCATGGACACTCCTATGAATGCAGATATAAGAAAAGTAAAAGTCCCAGATTCTGATCTAGTAGATCCATCTCTATATCGACAACTAATTGGATCATTGATGTATTTGGTAAATACTCGACCAGATATTTTCTTTGTTGTAAATACATTAAGTTAGTTCCAGGTGGAACCTAGACAAGAACATTGGTTAGTTTCAAAGCATGTCCTAAGATATATTCGTGGGACAATAAACTATGGGTTGAGATATAATGCATCTAGTGATATCCAACTTCATGGATTCAAAGATTCTGATTGGGCAGGAAGTGTAGAAGACAGAAAGTTTACTTCGGGTATGTGTTTCAGCTTGGGCTCCGCTATGATATCTTGGGGCAGCAAGAAACAAAAGTCTGTCACACTCATTACAATAGAAGCAAAGTATATGGCAGCTTGTGAAGCATGCACATAAGCAGTATGTCTAAGGAAGTTAATATCTGATTTATTTGATCAGACTCCAGAATCGACCATAATATATTGTGATAATCAGAGTTGTATAAGATTATCCGAGCATCCAGTGTTTCATGAAAGGTCGAAGCACATTGAAATCCAATACTACTTTATTCGAGATAAAGTCAAGGAAGGAGAGGTAAAGCTCGTGTATATCCCCACTGATGAGAAGACAACATATATCCTGACAAAACCTCTATCCAGAGTCAAGTTTGCATATTTCCGAGAGAAGATGGGGATCGTGGAAAGGGAAGATTCTCTAGGCTAGAGAAGGTACGGAAAAATATTTTTGAAAAACATTTATTTTTGTGATTTAAATAACTCTCCAGTTAGGAGGGAGAACTGAAAACATTATAATTGAAAATTAGTCCAGATTGGATAGATGGTTTCCTATTCGGAAAGTGGATTGAGATTTCTGACGGACAATGACCTCCCATTGTAGTTAACATGGGAGGTAGACTGATTGTTGATGTATCATAGACAACGACTTTCCGTTGTAGTTAACATGGGGAGTGTTCTAGGATAGTAATTCTTCTTGGTAGTCACTCTGAGTAGTGGTCAAGTAGAATTGTCTGCCTTGTCAGGCAATCATTCTTTCGAAGTTCACAGTTGTGAGCAGTTTCAAAGAATGGTTCATTTTGGAGGTTGATGCAGGACAAACATTCCTCAAGGGTTATACATTCTCTCTAGGTTACAGTTTGTTTAGTGTCGAAGGAATGGACTAGGGTGGGGAATGGTCCAGACAGTTATTCCTCGAGGGCAAACTCATTCTCTCGAGGTTACACTTTCTTTAGTTTCGGAGGAATGGCCCAGGGTGGGGAATAGTCCAAACTCAGCAATCAGGGACAATCATTCCTTAGGGAATACTCATTCTCTCCAAGTTACACTTTGTTTAGTGTTGGAGGAATGGCCCAGAGTAAGGAATGGTCCAAACATTTCTTAGGGTTTATACATTCTGTCCAGGGTGCACTTTAATTAGTGTAGGAAGAATGGCCCAGGGTGAGAAATGGTCCAGGCTCAAAAATCAGAAATAATCCTTCTTCCTTGTTTGAGAAGAATGGGGAAGATAGCCCATTTTTGATATTCTATATTGAGGGCAGACATTCTTTCAGATATCACAGACGTGAGTGAAAGATTGGCCCAGATGACTCATTTTTTATCATAACATTGTTTCTATGCAGGTTGCTATCAGATGTTTGTTATGAAGAATAAATGACAGTGGATATGCTATTGTTTTTTATTATGTTTCACAGTTTGAGTAGTTGTGTACTACCGGAATAGACACAGGTGTGTTCTATTAATTGATATTGTACCAGTTGTCATAGGAGATGATGCAGTCGGATAATAATGACAGGTGCTCGTACTGCTACCAGTTAAATGGTCTGTTGTGCTCAAGACCATACCTCCCTAGATAGTATGGAGTGTTAATATTATGGTAGCTTCAGGAGGTATGAACCTCTATTGTGACCTATGACAAGACTAGAATCCTCCGGAAGGAAGCAAAGAATTGAAGGATACCCTAGACAAGTTGTCGGTTGAACAAATACATTTAAATTGAATTTATTGATACCTAGAAGGAGAATTCGGCCCCAGTTAGCCTACCCAGTTCACTATAAATACAGGGTGCCAGTTTCATTATTCATCATCTTAGCAGTTGTAGTGAGAGCTAAATCTGCGTAGGCAGTTGCAGGCAACAACAGTTTGGTGCGCAAGTTTCTGGGAGAGCTGGAAAGTGGTGCACTAGCTTCTGGATGGGATCAATTGTTCAACCTAGTTTCTATTTTCTTTCTTGGTGCATTAGCCTCTCTTGGCTATTGGATTTTTACCAGGATTCTCTTCTTAGTCAAGGTCAAGGTGCTCGGAGGGTGGCTTCGGCCAGTGGTTGGATGACGAGGGTATCGTCAATGGTAAAACTAGCACAATATTCTATATTCTAACACACATAGCCCGCAAAATAAGTGAGATCTATGATCTCAACTCTACCTAGGCACTCCATCTTCTACCAGCCTATCGAAGTCCAAAAGGTGGTCAAACCTGACCAAGGTTTCATCAAAACTTGGTCGAGGGCCAACACCATAAGAGTTAATAGTTTAGTTGAATTCCATGGAAAATGTTTTTGAATGACAACTTATGAAAGAGGAAAAGAAGGTGAAATTTCCATTCACCAAGTTGAAGTGTAATTCCATGATTCGGTGGGATCATGTGTATAAAAACAGAGAAAAAAAAGGAAAAGACAAAATCAAGACCTAGAGAAAGATGGAAAAAAAATGAGAGATTTGTTTTCTTCCTTTGGACTATCCCCATACCTTTTTTCCTTAGATTTCATAACTTGAAGAAAAACCTGTCCACCGTGGAGGAAATCACAAACAATTTTTATCAGTTGTCCATTTGCGTGGATCACCTGGAAATTGATGAGAAACTGGTTGCAAGGTATGTGAATTGTTTAAAATTTTCTATTCAAGATGAATTTAGCACGCATAGGGTTCACAACGTGGAAGAGGCATACCAATTAGACTTAAAATCTGAGGAAAATAAATATTGACAATTTTCTCAAAGGAATAGAGGAGAAAGGAGGGTTACATTGTCTACCTCATAGGGTGGTTTTAACTATGGAAGAGAAGAATCATCCCAACGAGCTGAGAAAGAATGATATACTCGACAAGGTAACCTTAATCAACCACAAAGTAGAGGATTTCATAGTGGTAGAGGTTATGGTGGTGGCATAGGAGGACATTATGTGTGTTTTAGGTGTGGTGTAGAGGGTCATTGAGAATTTGAATGCCCAAATTATAACATGAAAGAGATGAAGAAAGGACAAAAACCTATTTTGAACTTGGTCGAATTTGAGAATGAAGAAGAATGATATAAATCTAAAGTCTCACCTTATATGGGGGGAGTCTCATGATACAGAGGTAAATGGTGATTCCCAAAAAAGAGCACATGCAGAGTAGCAACAATGAATATTCTTGGTCTGAGAAAAATATTTTTTGAACCAGATGCACTTTTGTGGGAAAGGTATGTCAATTTATTGTTTATAGTGGTAGCTATGAGAATATGGTTTCCAAAGAGATGGTAGATAAGTTTAAATTACATTATGAAAAACATCCCAATCCTTACCAAATTGCATGGTTCAAAAAGGGGAATGAAGTCACCATTAATAAAAGATGTTTTATCAAGTTTCTTATCCATAAGACTTATAAAGATTAATTATGGTGTGATTTCATTCCAATGGATGCATATTATCTATTATTGGGGAGGCCTTGGCAATATGACAAAAAAGTCATGCATGATGGAGGAAAGAATTCCTAAACCTTTTGGAAGGATGGATTGAAATTCGTATTACATCCCCTTAAGGATGAGGGAAAAACTAAGAATATGTCGTAAGAAAGAGAGTTTGTTAAGGAAACAAAGGAAACATGATTCTGTTATGCATTAACAGTGCAAAAACGATCCCTGGAAGACATACCAATTCCTATTGAAGTGGCCAAGTCACTAGAATGATATGTTGATGTTGTCCCTAATGAACTACTTGATGGTTGTTAGAAAGTTGGGTGTCATTGATGTCAAAAGTTGGATATTTATGGAAACCCTTGGAGAAGTCCAGAAGACCCAAACATGTGATCGAGTCAACCCTTGGAGAAGTCTAGAAGCACCAGAGATGTGGACGATATCGTTGGACAGTTGGTTGATCGTTGGATAGTTGGTTGTCATTTGTATAGTCTATATTGTTGTTAAGTTTATTTATGTCATCCCTAGAATAAATCCGAGAGATGGGTGTAATGGACAAAGTATACAAGAATCCTCGAAGGTGTGGTTGTGGAACCTGAAGTCTTTGAATAATTTGAATGTGAAGTATAGCGTAAATGCAGATAACATACTCATGGATGGATAATTATCTTCATGTCATTTCCAATGGCAGGAGGTATGACATGCGGTTCCTCATGGTTGAGAAGTTATGGCCTCATGAAGTTGGAATCCCTGAAGAATGGTTAAGAAGCCCTAAACAATTACAAAGTCATTAATTAAGTGAAAAATGGTTGTAACAAGAAAGTATAGGTTGACCCTAAAATTAAGAAAAATGGTAAAACAATTATGACCCTAAAATGTGGAAAAAGGGTAAAACAGTTATGACCCTAAAATTAGGAAAAAAGGTAAAACAATTATGACCCTAAATCTAGGAAAAAGGGTAAAATAGTTATGACCCTAAAATGAGGAAAAAGGTTAAAACAATTGTAACAAGAAATTAATTAAGGGTAAAGTGGTTACAACAAGAAATTAATTAAGGGAAAAGTGGTTCAAAAGCATTTACATGGATGACGATAAATACACATCAAGAGTATCTAATTCTTACACATAAGTTCATTGAATATGTATCTAGTGAACACTTGATCTATTGGAGAATATCAGTTAGTGAGGATGAGGTAAAGTAAATGGGATGCTTGTTCCAAGTTGCAACAAGGCATGTTGATGAAACAAGGTTGCTACATGATTAAAGGTATGTCTATATGCATGTTTTGAAAGTTATGTCCTGGAGATGGTATGGTACATGTTGAGGTATATTTTGGTGATGTTATGGTGCATGGTTTATGGGATATGTTTTGGTATATGGTTGAGGAATATCATGAGTGATATGACACATGTTTGAGGTACATAGATTATTGATGTTGGCACATGTTTGGTACATGGTTTGGATGAATATATTGATGAGGTAATGGTATATTCTTGGTGATGTTAATACATTCTCGGTACACATTTGTCACATGGCATATATAGGCATATCATTGATGTTGGTACATCTTGGATGTTATGGTATGTGAGACACATATTTTGGTATTTGGTTGAGATACATCATTGATGGTATGGTACAAGTTTTAGTGCATGGTTGATGGACTTGGTATGGTAAAGGTGTTGGTATAGGTTGATGCACTTGTTATGGTATAGGTTGTGGAGCATGGTTGATGTTTGGTATGGTAGAACTTGATACCTGGTATGGTACATGGTTGATGCATGGTACATGTTTGGTACATGGTATCGTATAGGAACATTTATTGTGATGGTATGTTGGTGATATTGGTACATCCTTGGTAGAGGCATGTGTTTGTGATGTTCAACATCTGGTTGAGAGGTGTTCTTGGTGATCTTGTATCTAGTTGCGTTTATGTGCAGTATCAGTGGTGGTGATAGGTTGGAATTGTTAGGTTGACAGGGACAGGTTGATGTGACAACGGTAGTGACAAGGACACAGAAAGTGGTAGTTATTATGGTAGTGACAATTTGGTCTACACTTATATCTCAAGGAGGAAGGGAGGGGAAAGGAAAGGGGGTTGTAGTCTCCTTCCAGTTGTAGATGGAGAATTCAGGGAGTTGGAGCTTCCTTCAGGTTGGAGCCTCCTTCTAGTTGTAGATGCTAAATCAAGAAGTTGTAGATACCTTCATGTTGGACCATGTAAATAGGGGGTTGGAGCCTCATTCTAATTGTAGATGGATAATTGAGAAGTTGGTGCTCCCAATGAATGTATTCTTGACAATATATAAGAAAACATTTCATGTTTTTCTCCCATTTGGGTTTCCATGTAAATTCCAGTGTATTGTGTATTTTATGTGATGTGTTTGATCTGATGTTACTTATGATTATATTCTCATCATATATTAAATGAAATCATAGATGATACATAAGTTGAATTTTATATATTATGGTTAAAAGTGATAAAATTTCTCACACCGATTCAACCCCCCTCCCTTATCAGTATTCCAATAATTAGTATCGGATCCGGTTCCTTCAAGGAAAAAATTTAACCACTGGAAGGTAGATTATGGAGTATGATGATATTGGAGTACCACAATTTGATGGTCAGAATGGTCAGAGATATGAAATGTGGAGAATAAAAATGAAAGTCTTTTTATAGGCCCAAAGATATGATATTTGGAAATAAGTTGTGACAGGGTAGAATGATACAAAGAAACCTCCAAAGACTGCAACCAATAAGAAATTGAAAAACAAAAACAAAATAGCAATGGATTTCATCCTATAAGAACTATGTGATTCAACAAAAGACAAAGTGGGAAAATGTTCATTAACCAAAGAGCTTTGGGATAATATATATAATGTATAATCTAAGGGGCCTCATCTTATCAGAGATTTAGATAACACAAATCAAAATAAATAATATGTTAAAGATGAACAACAAGAAATATGCTCATCATGTCAAACATATTCAGAAGAAGAAGATTGTGAAGTCATAGTGTATCTTGAAGTAGAATTGACAAGTTCTTTAGATGAACTGAAGAAATAAAGAGAGGGAAAAAGGTCCCTCAACGAAGAATCGATCAAGCTAATAGAATGTTTCCAATTCCCTGAAGAATTCCAATAGAAGATTACGAGATTAAAAGTCCAAGTGGAAGAAGTGAGAAGGATTGAAGAAACATACGAAAGCCAAATGGAAGAGAAACAGTGTTTGGAAGCCGAAATAGTGGCACAAAGAAAGGAAGCAGATAAGAGAGAGAATATTTTGACAGACCATATCAAGGAAAGATCTGAGGACTTAAACCATATTGAATCATAATTTAGTCATCAAGAAAGAAAATTTTAAGAAGAAATCATCTCCTTGAAGATCAAACTTGAAGAAAAAAACATAATGAAATAATTCATGAATATTAAAATGATAAAGAAAGAAGAAGACTATGAGAAGATTGAAGAATAAGTGCTCGCATTAGGAGTTAAGGTTGTCACGCTCAGTAAGAATGTTGAAGAGAGAGAAAGTTCCATTCAACCAGTAGAGAATGTTGATGAGAAATGTTACAGGTTACCAAAAGGGAAAAACAAAGATAATCCTAAGAGTTATACATAAGTCATCAAAGGCTCTATGAAGAAGGAAGAATGAAATCCCCTACAGGAGAACATTCCAAAAGTTCACAAGACTCAAGAAGAAGACAATAGAAGAGACTAGCATCAAAGAATACCCTCTACATTTAGATATCAAAGAAGCTTCAGTCATGATGAAGGAAACAATAGAAGAGAAGATTCTGAACACCCAAGATAGGAATTCAAAAGGACCACATTACAAAGAAGATCACTCACTCCTAGGTATCAGATTTTATTTTATAGTTGTTGTTTTACTTTTGGTAACTTTGGGCATAAATTTGTAGACTACAAAGCATATGGTAGAACTGTTCAAGAAAGGAAGGCTTATGTGTCTCCCCACAAGATTGAATGTTAAAAATTCCAAAATTATGGTCACATAGATCGAAATTGTAGAAGCATGATAGAGATCTCCATGAAGGAAAACATTGATATCAGATACAAGAAGTTTTTGAGAAGAAAATAGATACAAGAAGAACAAATGAATGAAGAACAGGTCCCAGAAATCGTAGGATTTGCAATAGTATGAGAAAGAAAAGAAAATAAAGTAAAAGAATAACATGTCTCATAGATCGTATTGTCATAATCCATAGAGTAGGTAAATGAACAACAAGTTCTAGAGATTGCACTCTCAACATATGTAGTAGTTCAAGGTCTTGATAAATCTATAGGAAGGAAGGAAGATCTCAAAATCTAGGAAGAGGATGAAAAGGAATATGTTTGATTTCAAAAATATGATGAATCTATAGAAAAAGAAGAAGATTAATTTGCAGTAGGGTATATTCCTGCATTGTTCTAATCCATCCGACTTAGAGACTCCAAATAATATTAATATTAAACAGGGCAAGTCTAAGCAACGACTGAGATATATTAAAGGACTATCTTTTGAGCAGTCTGTAGTGTTTGTAATTTTTTTGGAAAGATAGTTTTAGAGTGATGAAATATGTACAAAATGATAGATTAGTTGATCGAGGAGAATTTTACTAGATAGACAGCAGAGGAATATTATTCACGTACTTGTCAGGGAGAGATTCATTATTGTGTGGAAGATTCCAACAAGGAATATGTGATGATTAGTTGCAGAAAATTTCAAGAAGTCATCAGAATAGTACAATGAAAGATGGGTAAACATTGTGGATAGTTGTGTATCAGGGTCATGGAAATTTAGTGACATATGGAAATATATGGATTCATGAGACACATGGAAGGTACAAAAGACATGAGTTAGAGAAGATGTGTAATAGTGGATAAAAGCATATTGATAGTTGGAATGAGTTGGAATTAGTGCCACTATCAACAATCAAGTTCTTCACACATTCATTAAAACCTTGAAATTAAGATCCCACTTAACAGAGTTGAAATCTGATCTAAAATATGATCTATAACATGTTGTAAATTAAAGACATTAATTGAATTGCTGAATTGATCTAATTAAGAAACAATAATTGAATATATGAAAAGCTTGATAAACTGATCTATTGATAATTATTTAACCTGTTGGAAAGAAATAACTAAGTTTTATAAATTGAGAAAGAACAACAAACAAAAGAAACAACAAATGCTAATTTAAGTGAAAAAGAACATCAAACGCTAATTTAAGTGAAAGGGATGGTAAATGCTAACTTAAGCGAAAGGAACAACAAATGCTAATTTAAGCGAAAGGAACAATGCATGTGAAAATGAGAGGAATTGTCAAGAAGTAAACTAAAACAATGGAAACTTGAACAACAATCGATAACATTCAAATGAATCATCTATTCTCTGTAAGAAAACGACATAAAATCATTAACACGCTTATGCATTTATCTTAACTATTGAAAAAGATGTTTAAATCACAGAACATAAATCAAACGGATACAATTATAGATTGAGATAGTAACTCCTTCAGAATGGGCCCTTGGTCCTTAAAAGCACTGTTGCTAGAAACTCAGTATGCAAAAATGATGAAAACGCTTAAAGCTTCTATTAATTCCATGATGGGTACAACATTTACAAAAACTTCTTGTATAGATCAATTTTGAGTTTTGAATTCTTGGAAAAAATTCTTAGATGATCCTTTCCAAGATTCATTGCCCTATATATATTACAATGATATGGGTAAATTAAGCTATCCTAAGGATCGAGAGATCCTTAGTATTGCTTTACTATTTATAAAGTTTACAAAATAGAGAATCAATCTTCCTCGAAACTACTTTACGCCTAATGTCTTCAACCTCCAATAACCCACGTATCTTCAAAATCTCCTTAGCTATCTTGGGTTTAACAATATTTATCCATTCCTGTAATAAAATCAAACAATTCAAACTGTATTTTAGAATTTTTGTAATATTATTCAATAATATTTCTAGAAGACATTTTAATCATTTTCTATCCTAATTATTCCTAATTAATAGGAAAGTCAATCAATATTATATCATAAACCATGGGAATAAGGAGTATATTTGTACATTTTTCACAACTCAACATAACCCCTAGCTTACCTTCTTGCATGTCCTCATGCAAGCTGAGATCTTACATGTAAAGCAATGATTTTGTAAGGAGGAAAAGTTGGTTCACCAGGTTCCCTGAACCCATTCTTGCATTTGAGCTCTCCAAAAACAATTTCTTCCCTCTTCCTATTAATTTGATAATATCTTTGGTAACCCTCTGGAGGAAACCAAATAATAGGGGGATTATATATGCACCCAATCCAGGTAGGTCCTTCCTCCATGACCATTCCAGTATACCTTTCCACTCTAAAGGTAGCTGCAAAAAAGTTATAGAAACCAAAGGGTTCCCTACTCTTGACTTCATTTGGGGAGGCATCCCATATTAACTTGGAAGCAACAAGAGCTTCTTCTTTAAGTTCCCTAAAATGTGGTAGGCCTAAACATACAACCTATCGGTGGATAGGGGTTAAATATTCTACAACCCCTCCCCTCTTCATGAATGTTCTGTGTTGCATGATGGTTGGGAAGGATTTTGGGGGTTCCCCTCTAATCCAGAGATCTAGCCCAGTCTCCCTTTTCATGAAGGTCTTGTGTGCTTTTGCCCACCTGATTTGGTTTTTGGAAAAGGACAATAATGCTTGACACTGTATGTCCCCAATAAAAGGACTAGGGTTATCTTTCCTGTTATCTTCCAAGATGAAGTTGTGGAGGTATAGCTCACACATAAAGTATTGCACTTTCTCTTCCTTCTCTCTAAAACATGAAACAAACTCAGACACAGTGGTGAAATTAATTATTTTACCTTCTATAATAGATTTTACCCTCAACAACAAATAACGCTCTAATAAAAAAAAGGTATAATTAGTAGCAGGAGCCCTGCAATCTACTACATCAGTATAGACATCACAAATTTCTTTGATTTGCTCCAAAGATTTATCTAATTGGCCTTGTATTTTATTTGTCTTCCCTTGAGCCTTAGTTAGCTCAACATAAGTCTCGCTTTATGTTGCTGACATGGCTTTAAGTTGTTTAACAACTCTTTGATGCTCTTCCATGGTCACCATTTCATCTCTGCTTTGAGTCAGGGCTTTTTGGGCTTGCACAAGCTCTACCTCTAAGCTATTAATGAAATCACTCTGTTCAAGAGACTGAAATGCTTCCTCAGTCTGATAGGCTGTCTCTTTTGTTGTCGGGACATCTGACTAAGTCTCTTCATCAATGGTCTCTAGAGGAGCATGAAAATCTCTGGGAATCACTTCCTCAAGTTGGGCACCTATCTTTTTTGTTGTTGGAATCTTTGTTTGAGGTTGCATTTCATGTGCCTCCAAAGGAATCCCTTCTTCATTTTGAGCAATTGCTTCCTCTGTTGCTGGAATCTCAATTTGAGGTTCCATTTCTACTGTTTCTTTAGGGGCATGCAACTCTGTCTATGTTCCAACGAAACTTGTATGGATTGTCCTCCTAGGAAGTGGGTTCCTTCCCTATGTTCTAGGCCTTTTGGAATTCTTCCTTTCATAGGCATTGTCAACTTTCTCCAGTTATTTCCTTAATTATTTAATTATTTATTTGATTCTACCAACTTTTTGCTTTAACACTTTGATTTTTTTAACCCTCTTTCTCAACAACTTGTTTTCCTTCTTCAATTTCTTTTATTTATTGTGGCCTCTGCCTATTGTTTTTTGTTTATGAGGAATGTAAAGGTTTTCCTCATCTTGATCAACAAATGAATGTTCCCTTATTTTATCTGTGTGCTCTATCTTTTCTATAGGGTTGTTTACCTCAAGTTGTTCTGTATCTTCAGGGAATGTCATTTCTATGTCAAGGGGGTCCAAAGCAGGGTTTGAAAATGAAGCTGGTGCTTGATGTTCTTCAGAATTGTTTGTGTCTTTGTCAATTGATTTCCCTAAATTTTCTAGAAATTGAGTGATTTCTACCTCATAAATTTTGAAAAATTGTTCTGTAAGGCATTCCAGTGATGGATGGGTATCTTCCTAAGTGTTTTCTTGTGGTATTTGTTCTGTTTTTTCGATTTCTTTAATATATTCCTGTGAGGGCTGCTCTGTCTATATCATTTCTTGGGTTTCTCTAGGATATTATGTCAATATCATTTCATTTGTTTCTCTAGGATGTTTTATCCTTTTTCTTCTTCTTTTCTTCTCAGTGGGGGTTTTAGGGACATCAATTGTCCTTTTTCTCTTTTTCTTTGAAGTTTTTGCGAATGAGGACTGATTTTCTTCCAGTGGGATGGTGTCTTCCTTATTCTTCAACAGAGGTAATGGAAATTCCACTTGGGTATTGTCTCTTCCTTCCTTGGCTATCTTAATTCCGCGCTGGGGTAATGGAACTTCCATTTGGGTGGTGTCTCCCCCTTCCTGTGCTGTCTCAATTCCTTGTGGTGGGTTTTCATGATGAAATTCGGTTTGTTCCAGTTGTAGAGGCCTATTGGCATCGATTAGATCACTCCAGGTTATTTGATTTTGGCTCAGGGCCCTGTTTACTATTAGCTTCACTAGTCGATGGTGATTAATTATAGCAACATGATCTTTATCCTTTTTCATTCTTATAGCAACCTCATGTAACATGGTATTTAGAAAAAATTGTAAATTGATTAATAACCATTGTTTGAATACTACTAACAATTTTAGGTGGTGCATTCGAATCACATTGTACCTCCAATCACAGGTGATATACCTTTGTATTACTCCTGCCAAATCCTTCCATGGCTCACTAAGAGTGTTGGGGTTGAGTCCCTTTCCCTTTTTATCTAGTTCTTCTCCAGGATCTACAAAAGATTCCATAGCCTCCTTGATCGTTGTATACCTCCTAGTCCACTGTATGACTGTGTTGGGGAGGCTTGTAACCTCTTCTACGATTTCCTTAGTGACCGAAACTTGTATATCTTGAAACATGGAGACTCCTCCTTGCAAGTTCTGGAAACATTCGAGTGTGATGTTTGTGTCATATCCTTGCAACCAGTTGAAGTACTCTGTCCACCCTAGATGGTGTAAGAGTTTTGTTACCTTCTCAGTTACCTATAGTAATGTGAGCTCCTAGTGCATATTTCGGCCATCCATGTTTTCTATGAGCAGGTGAGGAACACTATCGTTCCTCCCTGCATCTTAACTCAAGAATATTTTGAAACAATATAAATAGCAAATATAGAACAACATTGTGTATATAAAAAAATGTGATTTTTTCTCATTTACTGCACTCATTGTAATCTATCGGTAAATGTGTCGAGTATTTCCCCCCCATAAATGGAAAGGTCGACCTCAACCGTCAAAATGTACGAGTGTAATAATGGCAGATAGTTTCTGTGAGGTGTGATTACTATGTTGTCGTCGTCGCTAGAAAGACAATCATTAATAACCTTTCAAAAATCACTTTAGCGGTAATTATGAACAATCATCACTTTGTGTGGGAAATTCAAATTGACATACCTATGTTAAAAACCATTTGAGGAAAAAGATTCTGAATAATTTTAAATTTGTTCATGGATTTTAAAATGTTCCACATATCATAACATTGTTACTTTCCCTTGTTTATTGGATATAACCAGAATGATAGCCTCATTGTTTAGAAAAGAAAATCTAAGAAAACACTAAAACTTGGCGTATTTAAGGTAAAATGTGATACCACAGGAAGAGCCACTACTGCTAGTAGGCGTCCATAGCCTCGACAGGGTTTCGTTTTAACCCATAGATGAGCCTCTATCCTTAATAAATAGTTTGAATTGTCTTTTCCCAAGAAGACCATTATTCTGGTTTGGTAGCCATATGATGATAATTCCACTCACTAGATTGTAACCTAAGTGAACAAGTCGACTCGTGATGAGACCTCTTTTCCTTTGACGAAAAAAATGCCAAAGGCCATTGCCCTAGTGTTGTATCGATAGTGGGAATGCCACTTATGTTATTATATGATGATTGTGGTAGTTTGGCTCATGATGAGACCCCTTATCCTTTGTGGGAGAAGTTTATTAATTTGTTAAAAACTTTATTTTATTATCATCATCATCATCATCATCATTATTATTATTATTATTATTATTATTATTATTATTTTAGGCTCGATCAAGCGAGGCTCATCTACTCCTTAAGAGTGAGTGATGGTGTAAGAAGTGTAAGAATTCCAAGTAAGAATGTGTTTGAGATTCCTTATTATGATATGAAAGAAATTATCATTCAAGTATATGTAGATATATAAGGGAAATAAATGATTATGGTGGTTAATGAATTGTGAACAATTTTTAAGATGATTTGGAGAAATTAATACAAAAATAGTTCACTAAGGTATGTTAAATGATCCACACAAAATGAAAAATAAGAACTAGTGCTAATGAAAATGGATTAGTGAAGGTCATAGCCAAAGGACTGACTGACCTAATAATGGCATGCTTTGTTCAAAAAGAATCGTGACTTTTGAGAAAAAGGAACAACAATAAGAAAAACGTAGAAGGAACAAAAATTGTTACTTTTGAATGAACATCACTATCAAAAAAGGAACAACATGCACTATAAAGGGAACAATAGTGTGACAGAAGGAATGGAAATTGTTATTTCAAATGGACGATATTACCTATGAAGGGAACAACAATCACACAAAGGTGACAACAGTTGTTCTTTTCAAAGGAACAACAATCGTATGCAAAGGAATCAACAATCATGTGAAGGTGACAACAATTGTTCTTTTCAAAGGAACAACAATCGTTTCATTTTAAATGAACAACAACAATGATGTTCAAATTTTTAACCATCTAATTAAGTGATTGGAAAACTCGCACATACATTTTTGTTTTAGTGAATCTATGATTGATTAGTCAACAACTAAATTCATTCAATTTCTATGGGTAAGTTTATTCAATAATCGAAGTATTGGATGGTATGTTAGTATCATGCAGACATGTTTATCTTCTTCTTAAAAAAGGGTTTATATTTACTGGATTTTTGCAAAGTAAGATAGGAGAAAGGAACAGAAAAGAGTGCTAATTATATTTATTACATTTGTCTTTTCTAGTTTTTATTTTCTCAAGTGACTTTCCTAAAAAGTAAAAACTAAAAACTCAATAAAATCTGTAAAGAAAGATATATACAATATGTACAGTGCTAATAAAATTCATCATTTATGAAGTTGAAGATATTGGGTTACCTTCCCAGCCAACTAAAATATGAACAGTAGGGTCCTTACTTACTTCTTGGAAGAAGGATTCTTTTGAAGGGGGTTGATGGTAGAGTCATAGCCGATGTCCATTTACCAGAAAAGGAGAACCAAACCCATCGATGGTAACTAAAGTGGCAATGTTGTTATTGTGAACTTCATTGATTTCATAAGATCCCAGCCACCTTGTCTATAATTTTCAAGGAAACTCCTGAAATTTGGAGTCATAGAGAAGTGCCCAATCACATTTCTAGAAGGATTTCTTCTTGATATGTTTATTGTTCCAGCTTGGTCTCTACTGCTGGATAAAATCTGTGCGTTGTAGGGAAGACATGCATGCTTCGTCTAACTCATTGAGCTATTGTAGGCAATGTTTATGTGCCTCTGTAAGATACAGTCCAATCTCTTAGGCCATCCTTAGAGTCTTTATCTCAAAATCAATTGGAAATATAGGTTCTTTACCATAGAATAAATGATAAGGAGAGTAGCTAGTGGTGTTACACCACATTGTATGATAATCCCATAAGGTATTTGAAATCTCAACTGCCCAATTATGATAGTTTGTTGAGACTATTTTTGTCAAAATGGCCTCCAAGACTTTACTGGTACTTTCTACTTGCTCGTTTTCCTGTGGGTGGTATGGGGAAGTAAATCTATGTTTAATATGATAATTCTTCAGGGTGGTCATGATTATATGGGCTATAATTTGCAACCATCCATCAGTGATTACTTCCCTAGGTAATCCGTAGTGTACAAATAATTTGAAAAGAAATTTGATGACTACTTCCTCTGTTGCATTTGACAAAGCTTCTGCCTTTGCCCATTTGGTCATGTAGTCTGCTGCAAATAGTATATAGGCCTTATGATTTGAATTCAGGTTGAAGGGGCCAACGAAGTCTAGTGCCCATCTCTCGAAAGGTTTTGCGACTACTTGTGCTTGTAGGTGCATTTCATCAGCTTGGCCTAGTCGACCCATCCTTTGACAAATGTCGTAGGTTTGGACATATTTATTTGCATATTTGAATATTGAGGGACAATAACAGCCCATTTGTAAAATATTATGCCCAGTCCTTCGGTCTACAAAATTTCCGCCACAGAGCTCATCATGACTTGCCTTCAGTATGTCATAGATTCCGTCATCTCTTACACATATTCAGATCTAGAGATCATCCCTTGTGTGGAAAAGATATCCACCAATCTAGGTGAATCATGCACTGCATTGGATGATCAATTTCCTTTCCCTTGATGATAGGTGTGTTGGTAGTTTCTGAGCTGCCAGATAATTTTCCACATCAGTGTACCAAGGTGGATTAGTAGTGACAACAAACAAATGTTCATCTGTAAATTGGTCTTCAAATGTCAAAGAATCATATGTTTTGGGTACGTGAGACAGGAAGTCTACAGCAATATTCTCTCTTCTGGGCCGAGCCTTGATGGTGATGTCAAATTCTTGCAATAGTAATAACCACTGAGTAACCCGTCCATTAGTAATAGGTTTATTAGCTAAATATTAAATACCAGAATGATAAGTATACAGAATAATTGGATAGATGGTTATATAATGACGAAATTTATTAATAGCATATATAATGGCTAAGAATTATTTTTCTGTTACTGTATAATTTAATTCAGCAGGAGTAAGGTTTTTTCTAATAAAATAAATAGCATAAGGTTTATTGTCTTCTTCTTGTCCAAGGGAAACACCTATGGAGATATCTGATGCATATGTAGAGATGTGGAATGGTATTTTCCATTTTGGTCCTCTCAGCACCGGTGTTGTCGAAATGATATTTTTGAGTCCTGTAAATGCCACATCACACTTATCAAACCACTAAAATTCCACACTACCAGTTAAAGCATGTAAAGGTGCAACAGTTCTTGCAAAATTGTCCATGAATCTGCGATAGTATCTTGAAGCACCAAGGAAACTACGTAACTTAGTTTGTGTAGATGGTGTAGGAAGATTAAGGATTACCTCTATTTTTGTTGGGTCTACCCTCATTCCATTTGTAGAAATATAATGCCCTATCACCACACCTCCATTCATCATCATATGACATTTTTCATGACTCAAACATAGCCTGGTAGCAATGCATCATTCCAGTACCTTCTCCAGATTGCTTAGATCTTGATAAAAGTCATCACCATAAGGGGTGAAATCAGCCATGTAAAGTTTAATCCCTTCATTAATCAGATTAGAAAATATGCTCAAAATGGCCCTCTAGAATGTAGCTGGAGCATTACATAATCCAAAGGGAAATACTCTGTATGCAAAGGTACCCCAGGGACATGTGAATGTAGTTTTATCTTGATCTTCTGGGGCAATCTAGATCTGATTATAGCCACTAAAACCATTTAGGAAGGAGAAAAACTTCTTCCCTTCTAGAGTATCAAGGACCCGATCAATAAAAGGTAGGGGGAAGTGGTCCTTCTGGGTATCTTTATTGAGTTCTCTGTAGTCTACATAGATTCACCATTTCCCATTCTTCTTGGTAATGATCACTAGTGGAGAAACCCACTGACTGTCTGAAATAGGATATATAAAATCTACATCCAACAGTTTTTGTAATTCTTTTTTAACAACATCCTTGAGGTGGGGATTCACTATTATTTGGGGTTACCGGATGGGCTGGGAATATTTATCAATATAAATATGATGTGTGCAGAGTTGTGGATCAATTCCCTTCATGTCAGGATATTCCCAGGCAAAAACCTGCTAATATTTAGAAAGGATCTGAATTAATTTGTGTTGTTGTTGCTCATTTAAATTAGCATTAATATTCAGAAACCTCCCTGGTGCAATATCAACTAATTTTTTGTTATGGACAGTGGTAGTGGGGATTTGTTGTTCCATCAATTCTTCCAGCAGATCTCCCTATGCTTCACTATCTAGAACAACTTTTAGCATTTGGCATGTTGGGTTACTTATAATGGTTGGGCTATTAATGAAGATATTTATAACATCATCTTCTAGTTGATTCTTGATTCTAAGATCTTCTTCCAGTGTGAGAGGGGATCGTAGATCCTTTTCTGGATATCTAGGTGGTGGAAACTGCGGATGTATGATAGACAGGCTTGGTTTAGCTAGAGGATACAGGATGGGGTTCTTTGTAACACCTCCTCTATAAATTTTCATGTTGTCCATGCAACATCCTATGTATTCATATGTTGTTGCGAGCCATGGTCTTCCCAGTATTAATGGATGTCCATCGATTCCACTTCTTGGGTTGATAATGAGGAAATCAGCTAGATATTCCCAAGAGTCGAATGAAATTGCTATATCCTGTAATGTGACGACTGTTTTAACCACTGATCGATCAACAAATTGTAACATAATTGGGGTAGGTTCGAAGGAGGTGAAACCCAGGGTGTTGCAAGTCTCAATGGTGAGGACATTAATGGCTGCCCCCAAATCCACTAATGTATTTGGAAAAGAACAGCCCTGTATTTGAAGTGTTACTATGGGATTCCGTGGGTATGCATATTTGAGCAGTTCCTGTCTACCTAAAATGAGATCAGACAAGGCTCCTACCACGTGAACATTTGATGATGAATTTTTAACTTTCCTAACATGCTTCTTCCCAAATAATTCCTTAATTTTATTTGCATAAATTGGGATGTCTTGCAGAGCCTACAGGAGTGTTCGGCTGTGTTTCCTCCTTTCTCTACTTCTTCTATTATGACCACAGTCGAGGGTGTTATTAATGGTTGTATATTATTTTCATTCTCCTGCTCTTGGTGGATGTTAATTTCTTCAAGAGAAATTATGCACCCAACCTCAACCGGAGTTCATTGCACTCTACCAAGTTGATTTCCCCGTCGACATTCTCAATAATCTTCACAATTTGGGATGGTCTATTATTAGGATTTAGGTGGGGTTGAGCTGGTAATTGAGGACGCAATTGCGGTTGAGGGTTCTAGGGTAATTTGAGTGGAGCTTGCAAAGTGGGTTGAGTTTGAGGGGCCATCCCCATGGGTTGATTGGTCATTCCCATGGGGAGATTTCAATTCTGGTTCCAATTGGGGTTTTGGGTAGTTGTTTTGGACCACTGTGAATGATAGGGGTTGTTGTTTGAATTTTTCCAAGATGAGGTAGTGTATTGCGAGATAGACCAGGTGGAATTTATAGTTGGTTGATTCTGCCAAGTGGGATTTGCAATTGGTTGATTTGGCCAAGTGGGATTTGCAACTGGATATTGTTGGGACTACCAGGTGGGGTTAGCAAATGGTTGTCCCTGCCATGTGTTTCCATAATTTTGCTACTAATTATACTACCCATAAAATAAAGAAGAGGGATCTTGTAGTGTACCTAGAGGTTGGGCCTGCCATTGGCGACACTGAGACATCAAATATAATGGTTATGTTTCCTTTTTTTCTTCTCTAAAGACAACTTTTAGTCATGGGAGTGATGGAAATTTCTATGTTGTGTGATCTTTGGCACAAATGGTGAATATCTGAACCACATCCAAAGGACATTCCCTCAGACAATGTTTTTTTCTGCATCAGTGGAAAAATATGGCCAAGGTCTGTTATGCTTCTGCTTGTTTCTTTTTAGCCTGCAAGACATCTAATTGTGTAGACAAAGTGCTTAGAATGTCAGTTTTGAAAGTTTCTAAGAGATTACCAAATTCTTCTCAGGTAACTCCTCTGTTGATAATATTGTTATTTCTGGTCAAGGGAGTCTTCATCCCTGATCTGGTCCATGTACTTCTGTGTGAGCACCTTATGCACAATTTAACAATGTTATCATAGGTTTCTTGATAAATATCACCCTTCCTCATTAAATTCAATGTTTCTACCCATTCATCCTTCATTCCTTTTATAAAAGTGGCTTTGAGTACCTCACCTGCTAATGTACCATAAGGAGATCTTTGCAAATTGTATTGAAACCTTACAACAAAGTCTTCTAATGTCTCATTTTCCTTTGCATTCATTTGAAAGATTTCATCTTTTAGATCCCTGGTTCTACAATAATCCTGATATTTTGTCAAGAAGGATTATTTCATTTCATCCCATGAGTTTATAGTTCCCCCTCCTAATCTCATAAACCAGTGCCAAGATACTCCTTTCAAAGTGGAAGGGAACAACTTTAATTTTGGGGGTTCAGAGGTGTAGTCATAACCCCTACATAGGACATCAAATTAGAATAAGAATGCATCCGGGTCCTCTCAAATTAATCCATAAAAGGTTGGCATATTTTGTAAGGGGATTTCTTTCATTGGGGGATTGGCAACTGGATCAACCATCGGATATTCCAAAGTGGAAGTCTGGGCTCATGGTTGATTTTGTTGCGCCATTTGATCAAAGATATGCCAATAATCTTCAGGAATTTCTTAGCCTGGGTGTTCTATTCGGGGTGATTGATTACTTGATCCCCTAGGGGATTTGATTGCACTACCTCTATCTGGGATTTCAGGTATGCCCTCTCTTATCATAGGAGATCCAGGACCATGTGGTGGTGATGGGTTTACCTTAGAATCCCCGCTGGTATCTCCTTCTCCTTCCTCCAGATTACAAGAGTTTCCCTTGTCTAAAGGGATGAGAGATGGACGATCTGTATTTTGAAAACTTTGTTCAGTCCCTTCAGTTATGATATGAACCTCAACATGGACTACAGTTGGTGAATTTGTTGCTTGAGGGATTCGGGTAGAACCTCTCCTAGGTCAAACCGAAGCTTGAGATTCATATTTTTGGATGATGTTGTTTATGAAAGTGCTTCTTCTAGAGAGCCCTAAGCCCTAGGATTTTGTATTTTTTGGTGGGGGTTTTTGTTTTTCAGGTTCTTTCTTCTTAGCCATACATACTTCACACAAAATTCTAAGAACCTATATAACCTCTATATATCAGCTGGAGGTAGGCACTGGCATAATCATTTTACTTATTGCCTACCTAGGTTTTTGCCTTTCGTTTTCAATACCTCATATTCCAAAAACACAGCCTATGCTATCTTTGACACTCTCCCCAACAATAGCACCAAAATTTTGGGCTCTAAAGATGTCCTAAAAACAACCTTAGTTTAACATTAATTTATCAACTCGAGGATTCGTCTTTTGTTTCAAGAATATCAAAAAATTCTATGCAGATAGATGCAGAGGCTAAAATCATGTAGTTAAAGAAAATCTGAGTCTATCAACAATCAAGTTCCTCACACATTCATTAAAACCATGAAACTAAGATCCTAGTTAACATAATTGAAATTTGATCTAAAATCTGATCTATAACATGTTGTAAATTAAAGACATTAATTGAATTTCCGAATTGATCTAATTAAGAAACAATGATTGAATCTATGAAAATATTGATAAACTAATCTATCAATAATTATTTAACCTGCTGGAAAGAAATAACTAAGTTCTGTAAATTGAGAAAGAATAGCAAATGAAAGAAACAACAAATGCTAATTTAAGCGAAAAGGAACAACAAATGCTAATTTAAGCGAAAGGGACATCAAATTCTAACTTAAGTGAAAGGAACAACAAATGCTAATTTAAGTGAAAGGAACAACGCATGTGAAAATGAAAGGAATTATCAAGTAGTAAACTACAACAATCGATAACATTCAAATGAAGCATCTATCCTCTGTAAGAAAAGGATATAAAATCATTAATACACTTGTGCATTTATATTGACTATTGAAAAAGAGATTTAAATCACATAACATAAATCAAACTGATACAATTACGTATTCAGACAGTATCTCCTTCAGATTGGGCACTCGGTCCTCAGAAGAACTGCTGCTAGAAACTCAGTATGCAAAAATGATGAAAATGTTCAAAGCTTCTATTAATTCCATAACTGGTAGAACATTTACAAAAACTACTTGTACAGAGAAATTCGAGTTCTCAATGCTTGGATAAAATTCTTATATTATCCTTTCAAGAATTCATTACCCTCTATATATTACAATGATATGGGTAAATTAAGCTATCCTGAGGATCGAGAGATCCTCAGGATTGCTTTTACTAATTATAAAGTTTACAAAATAGAGAATCAATCTTCCTTGAAACTGCTTTGTGCCTAATGTCCTCAACCTCCAATAGCCTACATATCTTCAAAATCGCCTTAGCTATACTGAGTTTAACAATATTTATCCATTCCTATAATAAAATCAAACAATTCCAACTGTATTTTAGAATTTATCTAATATTACTCAATAATATTTCTAGAAGACATTTTAATCATTTTCTATCCTAATTATTCCTAATTAACATAAAAGTCAATCAAGATTATATCATAAACCATGGGAATAAGGAGGATATTTGTACCTTTTTCACAACTCAAAAGAAGGCATAGAAGAATAGGGAAAGAGAAATCGTTAGTAGAAGCTACATCGTGATAGGAAGATATTGTTGAATAGTATGTTCATTAATGATAAATATTGAAGAATTGAAGTATCTTTGAATGATTTTTATATATGTCAGTGAATTACACGAGGAAGCACCGATGGAAAATCATCTCTGGAAGAGAGGAAAGGAGGAAGGTATAGGAATAACTACATTGATCTACATGACATCTCGCAAAGAATTCAAGGGAAGAGAAATCATTAGAGAAAGAGATACGGAAAGGAATATTAGTAGCATGCAGACAGGGAGAGACATATCGATAGGGGGAATTATTGTTCTTCCCATAATGTCATCAAAGAGAAAGAATAGAGGGATGGAGACTGAGGGAAAGATCAGAATCATGAAGACAATGAGATAATCCCCAAAGAGAGATACCCTTTTCCATTGATGTCAAAATGGGAGAGATAAGAGCAAGGACATGGAGACATGGGGAGTGATGGTCACAAGGGAAGCATGGGCATGAGTGTGGCCATTAATTCATGCCATTAGTGTTTCCATTAATGCCAAAGAGGGATATTGTTGGACAATTGGTTTTCATTGATGTCAACCCTTGGGGATTGATGGAAACCCTTGGAGAAGTTTGGAAGACCCAGAGATGTGATCCAATCAACCCTTGGAGAAGTCTAAAATCCCCATAGACGTGGATGATATCATTGAAAAGTTGGTTGATCATTGGACAATTGGTTTTCATTTTTATGGTTGAGATTTTCATTAATTTTATTAATTTCATCCCTATAAGAAGTCCAATAGATGTGTGTAATCGAAAAAGTATACAAGAAGCCTCGAAAGTGTGGTTTTGGAACCCAAATTTGTTTGATTAATTTGAACATGAAGAAAAATATAAATGCAGGTAACATAGTCATGGATGGATCATTCTCATCATGTCATTTCCAATGGTAGGTGGTATGCCACGTAGTTCCTCGTGGTTGAGGATTTATGGACTCATGAAGTTGCAATCCACAAAGAATGGTTAAGAAGCCCTGAACAATTACAAAGTCATTAATTAAAGGAAAAGTGGTTGTAAAAAGAAAGTACATGTTGACCCTAAAATTAAGAAAAAGGGTAAAACCATTATGGATGAGGTAGCGAGGATGAGATAATGTAAAGGTGATGTTTGTTCCAAGTTGCAACAAGGCATGATGATGAAACAAGGTTGCTACATGATTAAAGGTATGTCTATATACATCTTTTGAAGGTTATATATTGGAGATGGTATGGTACATGTTGAGGTATATTTTGGTAATGTCATGGTGCATGGTTTATGGGATATATTTTGGTATATGGTTGAGGCATATCATGAGTGATATGGCACATGTTTGAGGTACATAGCTTATGGATGTTGGCACATGTTTGGTACATGGTTTGGATGCATATATTGATGAGATTATGGTACATGCTTGGTGATGTTAATACATTATTGGTACACATTTGGAACATATTATTGGCACATGGTGTATATAGGCATATCATTGATGTTGGTACACCTTGGATGTTATGGTATGTCAGACACATTTTTTGGTATTTGGTTGAGATACATCATTGATGGTATGGTACAAGTTTTAGGGCATGGTTGATGCACTTGGTACTATACATGTGTTGGTATAGGTTGATGCACTTGTGTTATGGTACATGGTTGATTCTTGGTATGGTAAAGGTTGATGCATGGTATGGTATATGGTCGATGCATGGTATGGGTTTGGTACATGGTATGGTATAGACACATATCATGTGATGGTTTGTTGGTGATATTGGTACATGCTTGGTAGAGCCATGTGTTGGTGATGTTGAGCATCTGGTTGAGAGGTTTTATTGGTGATATTGGATATGTTTTCTTTTATGCAGAGTATCAATGATGGTGACAAGGTGACAATGTTAGGTTGGAAGTGACAGGTTGATGTGATAGTGGCAAGGATAGTGACAGTGGCAGTGACAATGGAAGTGATTGTGGTAGCGACAATTTGGTATACACTTATATCTAAAGGAGATAGGACGGGGAAAGGAAATGGGATTTTATCCTCCTTCCATTTGTAGCTGGAGAATTCAGGGAGTTGGAGATTCCTTCAGGTTGGAGATTTCAAACTAGGGGGTTGGAGCCTCCTTCCAGTTGTGTTATAACCCTAAATTGCACCACACATGCTTACTTGGCATCAGGCCAACTCATATCCCTTCTTTGCCAAAAGCTACTGAACAACTCTTCTAAAAACTCCATTTTTAAAAGTACACGCTAGCTAGCCCACTACAGCCCACGTGTATCTACAAAGTACACGCTAGAAGGCCCACTACAGCCCACGTGT
>SNQJ01S0052059.1:8724-19879 GCA_010110895.2 Picea sitchensis | reverse complement strand
TCCAGCCATCAGGCCGAATCATCTTCTGGAAGATGGATACTCTATATGTATATCTTTCTGATTTTGAGATGTAGCTCCGCTGTGTATTATTCATGGCTACTCTTTATAGTTATTTGACATGGATCTACAGTGTATTTGATTGGTATCCATGGTTCTATTTTATCATGAGCATGGGTATGCCCACCTCGGTGAGACATTTGTTATTTTGCAGACGACACCTCATGGTCCCTGATCTTTGGGCTCAATCGTTCGGCACATCAGTAAAGATTGGTAATGTATTTCAGCCATCAGATGCTCTTCCGACCTCACACATTAGGGGGCATCTATTATAACCCTAAATTGCACCACACATGCTTACCTAGAATCAGGCCAACTCATATCCCTTCTTTTCCAAAAACTACTGAACAACTCTTCTAAAAACTCCATTTTTAAAAGTACACACTAGCTGGCCCACTACAGCCCGTGTGTATTTACAAAGTACATGCTAGCAGGCCCACTACAGCCATCATGTACCTTCAGAAGCACAAAAAAAGGAAAGTTTCCGATGGAACAAAAACCTATGGGTCAGTTAACTGAAACTCCCGGCCATGCATGGTCGAGGGTTTGTCCAAAACCCTAGATCCTTCTAGCTTATAAAAGAAGGGGTAGTAGTACCATTTGGAGGAGGAAAAAATATAGCGAAGAAACTCTACCCATTTTCTGAATCCATTGTCCCAACCCTTTAGCCTTTCCTCATGCCAAAGGAGATTTAATGCAAAGCAGTTGGAGGACAGAAGAGGAGGAGCCCAGGATTAGGAGCAAGGAGCGGTGGCCGGTCTCGACTTTGATTGTAAGTTGATTCATTTTTCAAATAATAAAAGAATACTTTTCCCGTCCCAATGCATGCGTTATCTATGGTTTGTTTAATTTATGCTTAATTTATAACCCTCAAGTAGAGAAGTAGCGTGCATGCATAGTCGTTTGTTTTGATTGCAGATCATCTTTGGAAGGAGCAGCGCAAGAAAGTGGTCAAAGCACAATGGAGGATCTACACTAAACGCTAGTAACAAGGTTAGTAGTTCCTTTCCATGCATTTATTGTGAAAGAGGGGTTTAAGTTTTGGGTGGTAGGTTGAAAAGTAATTTCTTTACGGTCAAAATCTGCATGCAAGTCTGACCCTAGTTTGCTAGTCCGTAGGGTATTTTTCCCAACAACAAGTTGTAGCTGGTAAATCAGGGAGTTGTAGCTTCTTTCAAGTTGGAACCTGTAAATAGGGTGTTGGAGCCTCCTTCTAGTTTTCGTTGGATAATTGAGAATTTTGTGCTTCCAATGAATGCATTCTTAACAATATATAAGAACGAATTATGTGGTTTTCTCCCATTTGGGTTTCCACGTAAATTATGGTGTACTGTGTATTTGATGTGATGTTTTTTATGATTATATTCTCATGATATATTGAATTAAATCATAGATGATACATTGATGTTATACTTTTGATAAAATTGAAGTTTATATATTTTGGTTAAAAGTGATAAAAGTGCTCATACTGATTCACACACCCCCTCTCAATATTCCAACATTGGTCTTCCACCAAAGAGGGATATTCAACATCACATTGATCTAATCCCAGGATCATATTTACCTAATCAAGCATCCTATAGGATGACTCCTACACAACATGCAGATCTCAAATGATAAGTGAAAAAACTTATAAAGAAAGGTTTGGTAAGAGAAATCATGATTCCATGTGTTGTACGAACATTGTTGGCTTCCAAAAAGGATAATACATGGAGGATTTGCACAGATAGCAAAGAAATCAATAAAATTTCCATCACATATCAATTTCCTCTACTGCACTTGAACGACATGATGGATGTGCTAGCCAGAGATAAATATTTTAGTAAGATTGATTTACAAAGTGGATACCACTAGATCCATATTCGCGAAGGGAATGAATGGAAAAATGAATTCAAGACCAGGGATGGAATATATGAATGGATGGTGATGCCATTCAGGTTGTCCAATGCACATAGTAATTTCATGTGGTTGATGAATATTGTGATTCAACCTTATATTGGTAAGTTTTTTGTTGTTTATTTTGATGACATCCTTGTTTTCAATAACTACAAAGATCATTTGTGGCATTTACAAATTATATTGGATGCATTGAGAAAACATCAACTGTATGCAAACCTGAAGAAATGTAGGTTCCTGCAAGAAAGTTTGGTATTTATGGGTTTTTTCATCTTCACAAAAGGAGTCAACATGGATTCAGAGAATGTTAGAGAAATTTTGGAGTGTCCTAGTCCAACAATGAATGATGATTTAATGGGCAAGCTACAACAGATCCTCTGTTGTTCATTAATCCATTAATGAATGGAAGCTATGATCCTCAAAACCTACAATATTTTCAAGCAAGAAGATAACAAAGAAGTGGGAAAACAAAGAACAAAATATGATAACAACTCTCATGAATCTTTAATGGCATAAAATGTCATTACAAACAAGCCCTCATGCTTACAAATGAGTAACTAAAATTGTTCCTACTCTCTCAAGCCCCTCTTAGCTCATGAATCCAACCGTCCTCTCCTTTTAATTTTGTACAATGAATATGTATCCATATATGTCATTTACCTATCAACCATTTTAAATCCAACCCATTTCCAAAAATAGAAACAACTACAAACAGAAAATGACACATTTTAATTGATTTCGTCCTTTTCAGGAGGCAAAATTCTGAAACATAGGATTCCAAATTCCACTTGTAATTATCAAACTATAACATATGTGTAAAATATGAGAATGGTTTTTGCATATAATCTCTTTAAAAAGAAAAACCTTTGTTGGTTTCTTGAAATTCATCTCCAGTTGGCTGGAATACGTGTCGCAAAAACATGTCTCAAACAGGAAATCATGAAAAATGAAAAAACAGGGCTCAAAGATTATTCTGAATCTCCCAATCCGTGACACCTGTGTGAAAAATTAAAGAGGTTAATATTCATGGGTTTTTCATTAACAATAACCTCCTTTTTATTTTTTAAATTCATCTTGGTTCACCTAGAAATCCTCCTGGAAGTCAGCTGGTCAAAAATACCAGTTCAATAGTCTAGAACAGAGTTTCCGCAACACATTCTGTGGCGCCAGACACTACGAAATGTCTTGTAGCTATCTGATTTGTGCAGATTGAGCCAAAAATAACCAAAAACCTTTTCCAAAGGTATATAAGACTGTAGAAGCCTCCAAATAGGGTGTATGAATGCAAAATCTAGTATAAACATAATACTTCCCACCATAACTTCAAAATGCAAGGATAACCACCTTCAAAATTTAGATTCTTTCAGCCACTTCATTTCACCTCCCAAGATGGTTACTTATTTTGGTTGCATCTAGAGATAACACAATGAGATTTATTTGGGATAATTCATCTTTGAAAGGTTGCAAGTCCAGCTTAAGTTTTCTAATCTGACATTGCAAATCTCTGCTCTGTTTGTATAAATTCTTAAGCTACCTATTTGACTTTTTATCTTATGAAAGGGAAAATGATGGTTAATAAATGGAAGAAAACCCTCCAGGAAAATGGATATGCAAGGAGGAAGCAACTGCCAAATTTTTAAGCTAATAATTCACCATCATGCAAGGTCATCACCATGTTAATAAGCAAGGATCTTTAGATTTTCAACATAGACAGATTTTAGACTTGCAATAACAATTGAAAATCTAAAAGAATTCAGTTGATACAGGCCATGTAATCGGAGGATAACAATGTTGATTTTTATACACAGGTTCCTAGTGCTGGAACGGGGGATCTGTATCACAATTCATAGTAGATTTCGCAGTATAACAACAAGTGCCAAGAAAGAGATAGGCACAATGGCTCTGATAACAGGATTTTCTCAATTGTGATAGAAGAGGATGACAATATTGCAAATAAGTTGAGAATTTGGTGATAGAAAAGGTAAAGAGGTATGTTGGGAACGTAGATCCTCAATTCGTAGTGCCCGTGAAAAGAAACATAAGCACAACCTTAATTTGATCTTCAACAGAGCTGTAAAAACTTAAGGGGTTCTTGGACACCATGGCTTAACAGTAGATATGCTTCAGATTGTATGAAACCGCCTACAACAACTCTAACTTCCAATTTCCCTCTATCGGCCAGTCTGCAGCAGATTTCACAGTGCCTGTCCAAACTAGGAGTTTCTGCAATGCCAAACTAAGAGAAAATTTGAAATCTTTGAGAAAAAAGTTAGACAACCTTAAATGACCAAATCCCAAATTATTTCCTTTAAATCATGGATGCTGAAAACAATGAGATCGACTGAAACAAGCCTCATAAGTGAAATAATGGTAATGAGGGAAGATGTACTCAAGATGCTCTACAAAATGTCCTGGTGAGATGGAAGCGTACTAAAACGAATTTGATTTTACCTTCTAACAGGTAGAGGGACAAAGTGGAGGGGTTTATGTGCATAGTGGAAGTGGTGACATGTAAGGGTAGTGGTGGCATCTAATCTTGTGATGGGATGCAAAAATAAACCAAAGGTATGGGCCAACATCAACCTTAACTTATTTGTGCTAAGACCTAAGAAAACCATAAGGAGGAGATCAAAAGAAAAACTTAAACAAGGCTAAGGATAACACATAAAAAACATAAGGATGAATTGACCCATAACAATTACATGTGATAAAACCTATCACCCCCAAACAGATGGGAAAACCAAGATAGTAAATCGTAGTTTGGGGAACCTGTTATAGAGCATTGTTGGATAGAATCAAAAGTAGTGGGATTTGGATTTACCTTAAGCATAATTTTCCTACAATAGTTCAGTGAATAGATCTATCAGTAAATCTCCATTTCAAGTTGTTAATGATATAAATCCTATGGGTGTCCTATATTTGGTGTACCTACCACTTGGGGATAGGATCAGTGACGATTGAGAAGCGTTTGCAGAAAACATTCAATAGTTGCAACAACAGGTGAGTCAAAAACTGCCCAATAATGAAAATAACAAAATTATAAAATATGATGACCGATGATACCAAGTATTCAATGAAGGTGATTTGGTGATAGTTTATTTATGGAAAGAACGATTTTCTAGAGAAACCTACCGCAAATTGAAGTATAAGAAAATTGGTCCTTGCAAGATTCTCAAAACAATCAATGACAATGCTTATAAAGTCAATTTACCATATGATATTGATATCTCCCAAGTGTTTAACATTTCTAATTTGTATATCCTCCACGGGGACGATTTGGGTGATGACAATGAGGCAAAGGTGGATTGGCAACACGTCATTCCGAGCAAGAAAAAATAAAAAATTGTGCATATTTTATATAAGAAGACCCTTCATACTCGACAATGCCAATACAACCGATATCTGATCTAGTGGGAAGGTGTAACACTACTAGAGAGTACATGGATTATAGAGTGGGACTTGTTGAACTTAGAACCTAGTAAGTGGCAATAGGTTGAAGATAGTAACTTGCAGTATTTGTGTTCTTTTCAACTAGAGGAGAATGATGCACGGATTTTCTGAGGGTCATAACTTTTGACTCGATTATCCATTTGGGTTGAAATTTTACAGGGATTTATCTATTGAAGAGTTCACTATCTTGTTGATATAAACCATGAGATTGGACATTGTTTTGACACTTTTTTGGGGCCAAATTCCTTCATATAATGCCTCAAATTGGGGTTTTAGTGTTTTTACAAGAATTTTTAAATTTTAAATTATCAGTTATCTCTTATTTTATGAACTTAATCAGGAAATTGAGTTTACAAATAGTATCTCTCTATTTACCTCTTAGTTATTGGTCAATTTTAGAGTCATCCGAGAATTTCCTAAAATCAATTGTTTTTCTAAAATTAGTTGTTTTCTAAAATCTCATATAGTAGTTATAAGGAGTTGAACTTCCACTGTAATAGTTAAGATGGAGAAGGAATAAAAGAAAGTTATTTTCCATTCTCATGTGTTTAAATTGTTTTTAGATCTTGTGAATGAATCCAAGTTTATTGGTTACATCAACAATCATTAAGTATTTTTTTTATATATAGACTTTTAAATAGAAAATCATTATATATGTGTGTGTGTGTGTGTGTGTGTGTGTGTGTGTGTGTGTGTCATGGCCAAGCTAGACACCAAATTGGTGTATGAGAATCTCTCCTCCCATCGATTTGACTCATAAAGTCTACAGAGGTATACATACCCTACCCCCCTTTGGATTTGAACTTATGACACATGTCCTTAACCATTATATACCATTTCTTATATATAATTATTTGATTTCCATATAAAAAAATTATTCAAAATGTAAGGATTTAAAAAAAATTAAATAATAAATATTTCTATTTCAAATTATTTTAATTTTATAATATCTTCTCAAATAAAAATTGGTGTTAAATGAATTGTTAATTATAATATTTTAAAGTTATATCATAATTGGTGCTAAATAAATTATTAATTATACTCAACAAGTTCAATAACACAAAATTTTATTAATCATCATTAATATTTATTTTTTATTTAATGTATATGGACTTTTAAATGGACGAATATATCCTACATATTACATATATAATTATTTGATTTCCATACAATTTTTACATTCAATAAAAAAAAATGTATTCATTAATTAATAACAACTTCTCTTACTTCACATCAAAATAAATTATTAATTATATTCAACAAATTCAACAACACAAAACTTTATTAATCATGATTAATGATTAATATTTATTTTTTAGTTAATGTCTATGGAATTTTAAAGGGAGAGCATACAATTTCCTACATATTTAATTATTTGATTTCTATATAATTTTTACATTCAATAAACTTTTTTTGTTTAGTGATTAATAGCAACTTCTCTTACTTCACACTAAAATAAATTGTAAATAAGATATGAAACAATAATTTGATTTAGTACCCCCAAATGGGGTGTCATTGGGAACATTGTGTGATTGGACAAGGGGGACACCTAGCCACACCTGGAAGACACCTGACCACAATCCACACAACATCACGCCACCGCATAATGCACTCCCACCAAGCATTTAAGCCATGCATTCATTTTATCGTTCAACGTACCCCCACTTTCATCCTCGCACAAAGCCAGTAATGGAAATGGCGCTCAAGCTTGTAGAGATGGTTAATGTCATGGGATGGCCTCCTAACCATTCCCATCGCAAGCCTCGGTATTGACGGCTTTTGTTCTGCACCAGTGGAGCCTTTGGCCCATTCGTATCCTCCACCTCTATCTCCTCATAGTCACACTTATGTATGATATTTTCTTCATCATTGGTTCGAGATTACCCCTTCACTCCACCACCATTTCAAGCTCCTCAATTTGTTCCACCTTTGGTTCATTTTCTTCCGAATTCTACACTAGCGAGGAAAATCCAAGTGTGGGGCAGCTTGGTACAATGTGAGGGGAAAAGGCTCGCGGGGTCGTGGTAGGAAAGATCTTCAGAACTTTCCCTAGGATCATGTCCATGCCTCCACTCTGGATCTCTGATCCAGGTGGATATCGGTGGCCACCCACCTTTTCCGACTGGCTCAAAACAGTTTTCTAGCAAATTTGGCAATTTAATATTTTTAGTAGTTTTTAACTTCTGGGGCCATTTTGAGGGCCCAAATGAAGGTTTTTTTCTAGATTGAGGCTCTAAATTATATCCAAAGGAATTATTTAGACCTCAAAATAAATCTCCTTGACGATACCTTTCCAACGAGCTATCATATGCCTAAAACGAAGATCGTATGCAAAAGTTACGACCCCAGGAAGTTGATGTACTAACTTACCCAAACGGGGCCAACATGACTTTTGGCGCTTCATCTCCTAGGGTTAGGTTTTTGGATGTCTAGGAATTTTGGCAATCCTTTTTATTGTAAAAAGGCCTTCAAAGCCTCATTGTAAACATCTTCTTGTGAATGCGAGTAGCCATCACATCTCTTCTCAGAGATAAGATGCCACCATTCTATCAAGTCTTTCACTCTGTATTTTTCAGTCTCTGTACATTAATTTCATTAATAGAAATCGTGTATTACTATATATCTATGTTTATGGTTTCATCTCTGATATATTTATGTTATATTATTGAATATATGTGATATCTCTATGCATTTCTTTATTATATCTACGATCTCATTTCGTGCCGAAAATAATCTGGTATTAGAGCAGTCTGTTCTTGGTCGTTTTTTCTAGTGCATGTCCCCAACAAGGTCTAAGTATAGCAAGTTGGGTCTCGATATTGTCTCTCTTGAGGAAAATCCCTCTCACACACCCAAGAAACCCTGAATGGAAAAAAAAAAGAAAAACGACGGAACAAACGATCCTATCAGTCTGTTGCTTGAGCAAGCTCTCACGCGACATAATGACGAAATGATGGAGAATTTTTCCCACATCCTTCAATGCTTGTTGATAGAAACAGGAGAATATTCATCAAGCGGCCACTTTGGAGGCACCTCATCTTTCAAGTTACAAATTAATTTTGATATTCCTGTATTTGAAGGACAGATAGATGCAGAAGCCCTAGACAAATGGTTAAATCTTCTAGAAGGTTACTTCTATGTTCACAATTTTTTCGACAAAGAAAAGATCACCTTTGCACTTCTTAAAGATCTCCCCCATGTCAAACATTGGTGGAAAATTATTGGGAGTAGATTTCCACATAAGAGTATGAAATATATGGGGTCGATCCCACTTGGGATTTTTTTTTGGATGCGGTAAAGGAACAATATTACCCTATTNCATGAGATGGACCACACTGCAGCAAGAGAGGGGCCATGTAGTTCCTGAGTTCACCAATACCTTTCATAGCTTGTGCACTAATATGGGTATCAAAGACTTCGAACGACATTTGATTCTGAAATACCGTGGGGCTCAACACAGATACATCCAAACTGAAATGGATTTTCTAGACATCTCATCACTCGGTGATGCCTATCGATATGTTGTTAAAATCGAGCAGAAATTTAAGCACCAGAACAAACGGGATTTTGGTTCTGCAAATCCACAACAGCCAAAGTATGAAAAATACGTCCCTAACAAACATTCTCCCGAAAACAATTCCAAGCCACATGAAAAGAAGGTTCACGGGAAGACAAAGAAGGACACTAGAAAATGGTGTGATTTCCACAAAAGCCCCTGGCACAACACTGATGAATGTCGCTCAAAATAGTCATTGTGGCCGAGATCAAAGACAAGAAGAAGAACCCTAATTCAGAATATGATTCTAAAAATACTAGTAATGGACAGATCATTGACACAGACCCCACTGCTATTGTCACAACTGCAGCAATTCAACCAGAAGAACCAACAGATCCTAAAGAGGGGGAGTGCCTTTTTCATTCATAGATGTGGGTGAAGGGGACCCCACTACATTATATTGTTGATAGTGGATGCTAGAAGAACCTCATCTCAGCAGAGGTCATCAAATAGTTGGGATTGTTGACAACACCACACCTGCAGCCATACAACATCGAGTGGCTTCACCAAGGACGAGATCTTCGTGTCAGCCAACAATGTTGATTGTCATATGGCATCTAACCCTTCAAGGATGAGGTATTATGTGATGTTTCCCGCTATATGTTCATGATGTTCTCTTGGGCCAACCATATATGTGGAAGTTCCACATTGTTTATGAGTCTCGACCCCGCAGTGTCATTGTTTCTCTAGAGGGTCATCTCTAAAGAATACCAGAGGTAGTTCCAAATGTTGTTCCACCTAAAAAGTGTCGCAAGGTAGTATCTCATACTGAAAAATTCATCTTCTTCACAATCTGTTCAAAATGGGAACAGAAGGACACTGCAACCACTACAGCTTCGCCCCAAGCACCTTCTATCCAACAGAAGTAGGTCGATAAGGTTGCAACAAAGAGAAAATATTCCTTTTTCACACTGTCCTCTCATGTAGCCCAAATTTTTGAATAGCCTCAACCTCAACAGGTTCATGACAGACTTCCACAAACTGAGCAGCGCGACGTCTCTAGAAAGGCAAGCAGCTCACCAAGATGCAGATTCAATAAACACTTTTCCCTCTCCCCTAGGAACTAAATGCAATGGAGAACATTTCTTTTTAAGAAGGAACAATTGATCCAGGTGGATATCGATGGCCACCCACCTTTTCCGATTGGCTCAAAATAGTTTTCTGACAAATTTGGTAATTTACTATTTTTAGCAATTTTTAAATTCTGAGGCCATTTTGAGGGCCCAAATGAAGGCTTTTCAAGATCAAGGTTCTCAATAATAATGAAAGGCATTAATGAGCCCACAAAATGAATATCCTCGATGATACCTTTACAATGATCTATCATACGCCTAAAACAAAGATCGTATGCAAACGTTACGACCCCGTGAAGTTGATGTACTAACTTACCCAAACGGAGCCCACATGACTTTTGGCGCTTCATCTCCTAGGGTTAGGTTTTTGAATGTCTAGGACTTTTGGCATTCCTGATTATTGTAAAAAGGCCTTCGTAGCCTCATTGTAATCATCTTCTTGCGAATGCAAGTAACCGTCACATCTCTTCTCAGAGGTAAGCTGCCACCATTCTATCGAGTCTTTCACTCTGTATTTTACAGTCTCTGTACATTTATTTCATTAATAGAAATCATGTATTACTGTATATCTGTGTTTATGGTTGCATCTTTGATATATTTCTATTATATTATTGAATATCAGCGATATATCTGTGCATTTCTTTATTATATCTCCGATCTCATTTCGTGCCGAAAATAATCCATATCAGTGGTATCAGAGCAGGTTGTTATTGGTCATTTTTTTCAGTTCATGTCCCCGACGAGGTCTGAGTATAGCAAGTTGGGTCTCAAGATTGTCTCTCTTGAGGAAAATCACTCTCACACACCCAAGAAACCCTCAATGGTGGAAGAAAAAAAAAACAATGGAGAAAACAATCCTATCAATCTGTTGCTTGAGCAAGCTCTCACGCGACAGAGGGACGAAATGATGGAGAATTTTCCCCACATCCTTCAAGGCTTGTCGATAGCAACAGACGCATCTTCAACAAGCGGCCACTTTGGAGGCACCTCGCCTTTCAAGGTACAAGTTAATTTTGATATTCCTGTATTTGAAGGACAGATAGATGCAGAAGCCCTAGACAAATGGTTAAATTTGCTAGAAGGTTATTTCTCTGTTCACAAATTTTTCGACAAAGAAAAGATC
>SNQJ01S0052058.1:21124-44422 GCA_010110895.2 Picea sitchensis | reverse complement strand
AAATTCTGAGATATTCATAAGTCCAAGCGAATACATCAGCAAATTCCTTCAAGGACTTAGTATATTATGCCCTCTTCTCTTCTGATAGGCTACTAGACAATTTGACATCTTTCAAATTCTATTTAGAGCCCAAATTGCACTCAGTTATATGAGCATCATCAGTGGATACCTTCCCTTTCACTTCCACATCATTCCCGTCAAATAATATTTCCAAAGGAAATTTTCCTTTTGGAATATGATTGCTAGGTAGTTGCACAATATAATGATTACCAATTTTATTGAGGAAAACATCAGCATGAGGAGTAATTTCTGAATCATGATCCTGATCAATGTGTAATCCAGAAAACTCATCAACAATCTTGGAGAAATTTTTAAGTTCTAAATCATCTTCGAACACCTTCCAATATTTTGCATTGTCTGGTATAGAAGGCCTCTACTTGACTTCTACATCATACATAATTTTAGGTGGTATAGGAATTCTGAAGTTTCTTGTTGATACAGCCAAAGAATAAACCATGATATTCTCTTCTCTAGGAATAAATGAAATGTTAAAAGATGAGAAAAAATTGTCTACCAAGTCCCACACTTCATTTCTATAAGATCTAAGCCTAGGGTGCTTTGTTTGATAAAGATTTTAATCTGATGGACTATTAATTCATCATCCCCAAATACGGATATCTCTTCTATTCCTATGTCTTTAGCAACCCTCAGTTCCAAGACAAGAGCTTCATACTCTACCACATTATTAGTAGTTTCAAATTCTAGTTTATATGACAAAGATATAGTCTCTTGAGCTAGTGAGACAAAGACCACCCCAACAACAACACCTTCCTTAGAAGAGGCTCCATCAAAAAACATCTTCCAGACAGAAGTGGTTAAAGGAGGCTCCTCACAAAAGGTAACAGGCTGTTTTTTGATTTCAAGAGGGGCTTCCAGAGCATCAGTGAGTTGCAAAATGCTAGATCCCAGATCTATATCAAAAGCAAAAACAGGGTGATTTGTGGGATTTTCTTCATCACTAATGATGTAATCCAATTGAGCTTCCCTGTAAAGTATTATATGCTCTCCCCCAAAAACGGGAATATTAGCATATAAGAGATCCATAGACAAAGTTCCTCCAAGTCATTTTATCCAAGATCTCGACAAAATCATGCCAAACTTGGGAGGAAAATCAACCACCATGATATCCATGACTATGTTTTTCATGGGCAGTTGAAATAGAGCCACAACCAAATCCTGAATAACCCCCAAGAATTTCACTTTCTTGGAGTCAATAGAATATAAGTCATGGTAAGTCTTTTTTATTTCTAACACAAGTTCATCCATAACATATTTTGGCATGAGATTATGGGATGCCTCTGAATCCATGAGACAATTGTAGAGAACCTTGTCATGTATATTTAGTGAGGTATAGAAAGGTGGGGATGAATCATCTCTGTCTTCTATCAAAGGGCCTAAAATCACTGTTGGTTTTTCATCTTGCAGATTTATTGAATCAGTGGCATTTGGAGAAGATTCAGGTTGTATCATTTTGGAGAGGTACTTTTTAAATTCCTCGTTTTTTATCAGTTCTAGAAAGGGTACAGGAATCTTGATTTTTGTATCTCATTCTCAAAACTGAAAGAAGAAGTAGACTTCAGGATTTCTTTGTTTTTAGGAATAGGATTTTTTATCAAAACTTGTGGGCTTTGAGAGTATTTTTCCTTACTTCTCCCTGTCACAGCCTTGGCATAATCTTCCTTTTGGGTAGGCTGATTAGGGGCATCAATTTTTTCTTCATTCTTTTTATATCTCAGATTATATCTATTACCATTTTATTTTTCTTTCTCTTCCTTACTTAATTCGTTTATTTGAATATCCATCAAAGATTGCTCATAATAGGTTTGAGTGAAGTGTGGGGATGGGGATGTGTCACCTAAGAACTGAATCTCATAATCAACTTCTACCTCCTCTTCTTCTTCATCAACAACCAAATTGTTTTGCAAAGGAGATTGTACCCTATAATCATATCTCTCTCTATTTCTGGGATCTATGGGAAAGATTTGGGGAGCATTATTTTCTCTCTTGAATTTACCTTTGTTATTAGTGTTTTGGTTATTTCTATAGGTCTGTTTTCCCTCCAGCTTTAATTTTTGTATCTCAGTGGAAAGGAATTTTACTAATTTGGTAATCTCCTCCACTTGAGGATGGATAGTGTGGGAGTCAGAAGTTGAGGCTTCAGTTCTGCTTTTTCTTCTATCCATATCAAAATTTCCTCTTAGTTTATCATATGCCACTATGTTAGATTCTACCTCTAAGAATACATCTTGCATATGAACTAAGGAGGCTTATCTTCTTTCTCTCAGAAGAAGGCAGAGCTCAAGGTCAAAGACACTGGCATAAGTAATTTTTGCAGAGGCTTCAGTGGGTTTTATCTCATCAGGAATCTTGTTGTACATTTTGTTAAATATTTTAGAAAAGTCAGAGACAGACTCTCCTTCTCTCCTTTTTAAGGATCTAAATTGGGTGATGTAGTACAAAAAGTCCTTTTTTCCCCCAGTTCCTCAAGAAGGCTTCATCTAATGCTTCAATGCTAGTAATGGATCTAGGGGATAGACCCCTAAACCACTTCCTAGCCTCACCAAGGAGGCTTTGGATGAAAACCCTCATCCACACATCCTCATTTTCAATGTTTTGATTATCTTTTGTAGAAAGCATCAAGATGTTCCTTAGCCATTATATCTTCTTCTCCCATAAACATGGGCATGTATTTCAAATAATTTCTAGGAGTGAGAGAATTCACTTGTTGAGGTAAGACTAGAGGACTGTATCTTGCAACCACTATTGCATCCATCCTATTTGTAGGGGGGTTAACCACTGCCATTTGATTTTGAACTCGAGGTGAACAAGGAGACTTGACTATGTGCAGATTAGGAGAAGAAGGAAAGTTTGAAGGGGGGGTTTCAGTTTTCACAGTAGAAGGTTGAGTCTTGGAAGAATATGGTAAAGTCTGTGAAGGGGACAAAGTTTCCACTTCTTTGGTAGAAAATATTTTAACAGAAAGTGGTGTAGAAAAACCTAAAGTAGGGAAATATTCAAAACTATGAAGACTAAAACACCTTTCAATATTAGGGAAAGAAAAAATGGCAATGTTTTATTCTTTCAAATCAGTTTCAAAGGAAGAGTATTCAATAGGAAAATCTTCAAAATCAAGATTCTTAGATACTTCCATAGAAGGTAAAGAAATCTTACTTGATATAACAACTGGAGTATCAAGAGTGGAATTAGGAAACTGACCAGAAGCACTTGTAGCAGCAACAGAAAACCCTTTTTGGGAAGTTTTTCCCTTCTTGATTATTTTCTCTAGGTCAGCCTCTGGTGGAAGCAAAGGTAGTTGTGGATTTGATCTCGTATGCCTGCCTTTAGGTGCCATAGTTGAAACAATGGAGTCGCTAGATGCAAGCTACGATCTTCAATATACTAAGTTCTAATGCACCTTTAGAACTAGTATATTGTGTCATTTTAAAATAGGGGAAAAGCATTCAAATCATTCCTCGGCAATGGCACAAAGAATTTTAGCACTAGGAATCACCTTTAGATTTCATGGAAGGCGAGCCCAGTACCTATCAGGTTATATGTGAATATAAGAGTGTTTTTAATGGGTCAAATGGATAAATACTCAAGATGATAATGTTCCAACTTAGAAAACAAGGCTAACATGCACCAAAGATCAAGGTCTTGGCTAACTTCAATCAGTAATTGGGAGTGAGTATGAATTGAGGGAAGACTTAAATGAGAGGAATGTAGGGGCTGATGTAAACATCAGGTCTACAAAATCCTAAGGAAGAAAGTTTCTTAACACAAGATCTTCTTGAACTCATAAACTAAGGAATCTAAATAAACATCATGATAATATAATGATCAAACATCTACCATAACATTACCACAACCATTCATGTGAATCATTCAAAGCATGAACAATTAGCATCATAAGAAAATAAGCTAAAAGAGAAGCTAATTTCTATTAACCAAAATGTCTTAAATCTAGTACATAACCAGTTCATAGTCACTTCATAAAAATATTGTAGTCTAAAGGAGCCTTTCTCAACCATCCTAACCTCCTAAATCATTTCATCTATCTATTTATAACAAAAGGGAGGCAAAAGATGGAGGTATGAGCTGGCCTCCTTCCCTTTAAAATATCTAAGAGTTTATTTCATCTAAGAACTTGGCTAACAACCTATGCTATAAAACATGAAAATGTTGGTGACTAATCCAACTAATCTCCATCTGACTTGATCCCTTTTTGCTGCACAGATCCTTGTTTGCCATGTGTCCTTCATAAGCATGTGTTTTTCATCATGATGCCAAATGTTGTTTCTGCAATCTTCTCCATCATCAATTATCAAAAAAGTTGTTAGCTTGGCCTTCCTGGATCCATGGTGTCTGTTGGTATCTTCTTTGGGTAGCACTCTGAGTAGTGCACTTCAAGACTGGACAAGTAGAAAAGGTAGCGCCAAACCTTCCTATCCCCTTGTAAAAACTTTGGCCTTTGCGAGATATTAGACAATGAATTTAGGTAGCGCTATTGTGATGTGTCTGTGTGCAAATTCCATCTCTTCCAGATATTAGGTAGAAAATTTTGGCAGCATCACTGTGAGTCTGTGTGCAAATTTTAAGTAGCATTGTCAAAAATGCAGTGCCTCTAACTTGAATGTGTGTAGAGAAAGTGGTGACTTTGCATAGTATCAAACCCACTATATTTAGGTGACTTGGAAGCACTGTAGGTAGCATACCAGTGGAATACCAAACTAGACTATTTTGTAGCACCAAAGCGCTACAAAATGTCTTCATTTTACTATTGAGGGAGTTAGCACTTCAAAAAAAAACCCAAAACTCTAAGAATCAAGAAATTAGGATCTTGTATAGGTGGAAGAGGTAATGTTTTAATAACAGTGTACCCTAACAAAAAAGGAACCATCCTAAAAAATGGGGCTCACTTTTCACCAGCTTCTTTGGTTACCCTGGAACTTAACCTCACACTCTTTCTTGTAGAAGGAGGATTTTGATTTGGCACAATAGACTTTTTATTTTTAGCAATGAAAAACTTCTTCAGTGGGGCTATGCTCTCCTTGAATGCTGGTGTCTCTTGAACAATATAAGATTAAACCAATACCTGTAAGTTTCTTTGAGCTACTTCATATTTAAAATGCTGCAACTCTGCCTTGAGTTTCCTATTATGAGATTTCAAACCTCTATTCTACCTATAAAGGTTTTGGAGCTTCTTGTGAAGGGGTTGGGCTTTTCTTGCTGCAAACCTTGCCAGGTCAAGGGTATGACTATAGCCATACATGAGCTCTTTCATATTCACCCTGTCAGACATGGATTTTGTTTTCAACAGAGCTACCTCTTTTCTTGCATCCCTAAGTTTCCTGATTAATATTTTAAATCTATGAGTGTTAGGTGGAGTAGTGACACTCACAATCTCAACATGATTTTTCTCGGTCTCCTCTTATACCTGCATAGGAATTGATTTATCTTCCTCATCAATATTCTTGGTGCCTTTTCTTTTATCTTTCTTCTTTTTCATAGGGGTTTCTTCCTTCCTTTGCACAGGCTTTCCAATGCCTTTACCCTTCTCCTTTTGTACAGGGATTTCTAGTAGGGACTGTTGCTCAACAACTTGATGATCTTGTGAAAGGTATTCTTCCCTTGGTATTGGCTTCTGGAGGAGAATAGGGGAAGTGTATATTCTTCCCTTTCATGGATGTAGTTTTAGTAGAAGAAGGAACCTCTTCTAACCCTATTGGAGGAGGTGGTGAAAAATCTCTTTGTGGGGAAGGAAAAGCTTCCTCCTCAGCTCCTGTGACCTGTTTGATGAACTCTAAAACTTGAACAGAAGCTCTACCCTTTCTCTTCCTACTGGCCCCTACTTTAACAACACTGGTGGGTGATAAAGGACTTCCATTATGTGATTGAGGAGTAGATGCTAGATCCAACTTGAAGTAAGAAGAAGCAACAAAATGTTCCCATCAAATCTCTTTCTTACCCAATTCCTCAGAGACTAGCATTCTGATCAATCCAGAGTGGAAAATTCTAGTATCCACATCCTTACACTTAGATTGAATCATGTCTGACATCTTACCTATGCTCCTTAACAAATAGTAGGGAATATTCATTTCAAATTTACCAGTAAAATGCAGCAAAAGCCTTATATGGTACTGGTAGAATGTGTTAAACCTCCCTTCACACGTGAAATATATCTGGATGATCTTCAATATCCTGTCAAACTTCTCAATCAATTGATTCCTTGGTATACCTTTAGACAAATCACTGGCTTGATGTTTAGGCTTAAGGAGATCCTTGGCATAGGTTGAACTCAAAGCCATGGCTTTAAACCACTTTTCACTTGTGATAGGGATTCCTGTTGCAGCGAAAATAGAGGCCTAAGTCACCTCAAATTCTAAATCCCCTACCTTGGTTATCCTACCATCAAAATGTAATGCAAAATGTCTTGTAACCTATGGATGGCCTCTTTGCATATTCTGGCAGAAAGAGAGGCATCCCACTCTTTGAAAAACCTCTCTTGCCATGGGCTCTGTATCAAAAAGATGCATATCCATGGGGTATTTTCTAACTACATTTCCCCCTTTGTGTGTCTTCTTCATATGAGGAATCTCCATAGCTTATAATCAGAGATTCTTATGGATTATGGGGTAGTAATAACTAGGAGGACTTAAAATTGGGCTTCAAATGTACAACACTCACCTTTTAAAATGGACTGGTGCTAGTAAGCCAAGACTTGACTATGGAAATCCTACCCTTATATTTATACAGGTATTGAAAGTTTAGACAATGAGAGTATAATCTGTAATTGGCCCTTTGTAGCTGGGTAAAAACGCTTAACTCGGAAATCAAAGAAAGCAAGGGAGACACAGAGAGGTTAAGCAATTCCTCTGGGTAGCGCAATGTGTATGCAGAGGATAGATTGTTTAGATGCTTTCAACCTCAATAGCTATGGAGAGTATATGTAATCAGACTTTGATACAAGAAATGAAGTTCATAAGTTTGAAAACAGAGGAGAGAAGCATATGATGCAAATATGAGTCTCTTACAACAGTGAAAGCCCGATAAACAAAACTTTGAGTGCTAATTCTTCCTGAAAATTAATGTGCAGAGGAGGAAACAAGGGATACTTGTGGAGTAAACATTTGTTTGGAGCTCTAGCAGAATCTCAGGATGAATTCAAGAACATTTCAGCCCCGAATCTACCTTAGCATTAGATCTAGTTGCACTGTTGTCACTGGGTCAGAACTGTGAGTTTGAGAAACGCAACATTCTTGAATTTTCAAATCACAAACCATTATCAGGACTTGTAAATACAAGATATTTAAGGTATATCTAACCAAATCCTGGCGCTAAAAACAAGGAACATGACATCAATCGTGGTAATCATAACTCGTGGTGAAAAAATGATGAATGGGAAAGGCGCTACAGAACCTCCTTATGAGTGGGAAACGCTCCAATTCAAAAGATGATTGGATAGGTAAGAAAGGATAGAAAGGCATCCCCACGAGGTAATGAATGAAGAAAAGAGTGTGTCAAATCAGTCTAGTCATGGGAAGGATCAACCCTAGTGACAAATCATGAAGGGGTCCAAATTTTAAGTCATGAACTAAGATGGTTCTAAAACCCAAAATCAATTGAGGATCGAAACATAAGTTATGAAATCAACACTTTATTTATCTAAGGGGTCCTAAAAAACATAAATTTAAAAGGGGTGAAACTTAAAAAATTAAAATCTAAATCTGAGAAAAGGATAAAAACAAACTAAAAAACCAAGGAAACATAGTGTAATAACAGAGGGGACTAACCCCAAAATAGAAGAACAAGTCATTGGACATGAGCATATTGTTGTGGGGGATGTTGTTGGTTGATGAGGTCCTTTCATAGGATGTCTGATTCCTTGATTAATATTCTATATAGAGATTAGGCCAGGGCACATGTATCTCTTGAGGGTTACCAAAATGCCCCAACCAGTTCTAGTAGCGTTCACATAGAACTCTAGAAGTTCAAGTTTCTCAAGTTCTCAAGTGCCACGGATGATGAAACCACTAAGGCATGGTTGGAGAACATGGCAATGTTATTCTCACTTTGCAACTACACCTCCAACATAAAATTATGCATGGCGTTATTTTAGCTGAAGGGGAGCACTCTTCATTGGTGGAATATTCTCTTGCCACAACTAAACATTGTCATTGAAGACGTGTCATGGGAACTGCTTGAGGAGAAGTTCTGGGAGAGGTATTTGTCAGAGGAATTCACTAAGCACCAACTCAATGAGTTCAACACCTTACGTCAGGGCAATCATATGGTGCCTGAGTATGAGGCCCGATTCATGGAGTTTCTTAGTTATGTTCCACATATCAACACCGAGAAGCTCAAGGTCAACAAGTTTGTGTTCAACCTTAATGTCAACATTTGTGCAAAGGTGAGGATCCTAATTCCTCCTATGTTGCAAGATGAATTCCATAAGGTCCTCATAGCTGAGGAATATCTGATCAAAAGGAGTCAGGGAAGGACTCCTACGAGACCAATGGGGCAGGCGATCTCCGATGCACAACAACATCAGCCAGCCGATAGACATTCATCAGGGTTTCAAGGTACTCTGAGAGGAAAACAACACTAGAAGCAATGTCATCCGCAACAAAAACAGTTTAGGCATGTTCAACAGAGCAGACCAGGGTTTCAAGCTGGTGGGCCTGCAACTTCTACTTCGCGAGCCAGTAGTATTCAACTGAATATTGGATGTTGGATAGGTGGAGAGCCACATTACCAGTGTGACTATCCATTTGAGATGGCCATAACAGTCATGTCATCCACACACACAACAATTGGAGATTTGGCAAACGCCCACCAAATTCATGTAGAGGTGAATAAACACCAAGTTGAGAACCATTCTATTATGCTCGAGATGTCAGGTACCATCACTGACCATACCTTTAGTATTTTTATAGATCTTAGTGCTACATAGATATTTATTTCTGGTGCAACACTAAAAATAATTAAGGTAAAGGAAGTTGAACAGGACAAGTTTAGCTACATGGAAATGGACTCGGGAGTGAAGCAAAAGGTTGGAGGAATGGTTACGAACTGTAGCCTCAACCCGAGAGATTTTGTAATGAATGTCAACCTATATGTCATGATCTTTGTATCTTATGACGTCATGATCGGCATGGACTGGTTGGAATCGCATGATGTGATACTCAACTGTAAGACAAAACGATTGAATTTGATCGATGATGAGGGACATAGACAAGTGATTATAGGAAGAAACCAGGGAGTTTCCCTAAGGTACATTTCTTCCTTACATTTATAGAAGAGCATGTGCAAGGGATGCAATATATATGCAATCCTAGTGCTGAATGACAATGGTGTGGCAGAAGGATTAGAAAACCTTTCAGTAGTACGAGATTTTGCAGACGTATTATCAGAAGAGTTACTAGGTTTTCCACCAGAAAGAGAGCTGATATTTACCATCGACTTAAAAACTTGAACCAAATTGATTAAAATAACACCTTATCAGATGTCAATGCTTGAGCTACATGAGTTGAATATGTAGCTAAATGAATTGTTGGACCTAGGAATTATATGTCCAAGTGTGACACCTTGGGGTGCGCCCGTTATTTTCATACAGAAGAAGGATGGGTCGTGGAGACTTTGTATTGACTACTGTCAAATGAACAAGGAAACGATCAAGAACCGGTATCCATTTCCAATATTAGACTATTTTTTTGACCAAATGAAGGGCATGACCATGTTTTCAAAGATAGACTTGAGATCAGGATATCACCAATTATGGATCAATGAGGAAGAAATTCGTAATACTGTATTCAAGACGAGGTTTGGGCATTACGAGTTTACCATTTTACCATTTGGACTGACAAACGCCCCAGTGGTATTGATGATCTTGATGAATGGAGTGTTCCGTGAATAATTGGACATGTTTGTTCAAGTACTCATTGATGACATATTGATATATTCTTGGATGATGGAAGAACATGAAGAACATTTGCACTTGGTACTACAGTGTATACGAGAGAACAAATTATACGGGAAACTGTTGAAATGCTCTTTTTATCAATTGAGGATTCACTATTTAGGGAATTTTATCTCTGATGAAGGTATTGCTATGGATCCAGTGAAGGTAGAGGATATTATGGAATGGCATCCACCGAAAAATGTACCAAAATTACGTAGCTTCATGGGTTTAGCTGGATATTATCGAGGGTTCTTTGAAGGTTTTTCGAAGATAGAAAATTCGATCATGGAATTGCAGAAGAAAAATAAGAAGGTTGTATGGATTGAGAAAAGCGCGGAAGCATTTTGAAGGATCAAGGAGTTGTTGAATACAATGTTGATACTAAAATTCCGAGACATGGGTGAGGAATTCTTGGTATGAACAGATGCATCCAAGGAAGGCTTAGGCAGAGTCTTGATGCAATATAGTTGAGTGATCACTTACATATCTAGGGAATTAACAAAGCATGAGGAGAACTATGTGATGCATGATTTGGAGTTATTGGTCATTGTGTATGCCCTGAGAGTGTTGAGACACTATTTGATTGGATGAAAATTTGAACTTAAAATGAACCATTGTGGTCTGCAACACATTTTTAAGAAAAGTGACTTGAACACATAACTAAGGAGTTGGTCAAAACAACTTAGCGAGTACGATTTTTAGATTACCTACATAAAAGGAACAATGAACAGAGTGGGAGATGCATTGAGTCAGAGACCACACATATTTTCGTTGATACCTCTTCAAATGAATCTTCATGAAAATATTCTAACTATACAACGTGATGATGACTGGTATAAAGAGGTTAAGGAAAATAACAGACAAGACACCATGTTGGTACCAAAATTTGAGGGATTTACTATGGAAAATGACAAATTAATGGGGTATAATAACCAGATTTATGTACCTCCTAACAACAAATTGAGAATTTTTATCTTAAGAGAAGCTCATAGAGAAGTGTACATGGTTTATCCAGGAGTCACGAAGATGAGGGAATACCTTAAGACATTTTTATTTTGGAAAGGAATGAAAGCATACATAGTCAACTATGTGGTGAGATGTCTAGAATTTCACCAAGTGAAGGATAAACATAGAAATCTGGTAGGATTACTACAGCCACAGGTTATTCCAAAATCGAAATGGGAGTTCATTTCGATGGAATTTATTGTGGGATTGTCGCTGACGACAAGGAGGCATGACTTGATTTTCATGGTAGTTGACATTCTGATGAAGAGTGCACATTTTATTATTGTGCATACAATGTATTAGGCACCATCCATAGCTAGAGTTTTTATTAGCGATATCGTGATATTTCATGGCATGCCTAAGAGGATCATATTTTATCGAGGATGGATGTTTACAGGGCGATTTTGGACTAGTTTCCAAGAGGCCTTGGGAACCCAACTTAAATTTAGTAACGCGTATCATCCGGAGACAAATGGGCAGACATAAAGAACAAACCAAATATTGGAATATATGTTGCATATGTATGTGATGGACCAACATAAGAATTGGGAAGAGTTCTTTCCACTTGTAGAATTTGCATACAACAACAACTATCAAAACAACATAAATATGGCACCATTCGAGTTTCTTTACGGGTGACCATGTCAGACGTCTTTGAGATAGGATCAACTTGAGGATAGGGTCTTGGTAGGATTGGAAATGATCTAAGAAAAGGAATAAAAAATAAAAATGATAAGACAAAGAGTTAAATAAGCGCAAGATCGACATAAGAGCTATGATGATGTGCATCGCATTGACAGTAGTTATGAAGTTGGTGACCGAGTCTTCTTGTGGGTGAAACTGCACAAGAGTCTGATCAACTTTGGAAAAGGTGCTAAACTCTCTCCTAGGTTTGTGGTACCTTTCAAAGTTGTGGAAAATAAAGGGCCAGTGGCCTATCGACTAGCCTTACCTGATACTCTGAGGCACATGCACGATGTTTTTCATGTATCTGTTTTGAGACATTATGTTAGTAATCCTACACATGTGATTAACATGAGTTCCTTGCAAGTTTCAGATGAGGGTGCACTCACGGTGGACCCAATCTTCATTTTGTATCATCACATTCAAAAAATGAAACATTGAATAGTCGATCAGGTCAAGGTCCGGTGGGACAACTATAGTCCACACTCGACTACTTGGGAGGACCATATGATATGCACCAATAGTTTCCATATTTGTTTGATAGTTAGACATCTAGATCTTGTCATATGCTTTATTTATTGCATTTATATATTTTGAAACTTAGGGACAAAGTTTAAAACAAGGGGGGGTGTATGTAACATCCCTCTCTTGCGAGAACATGTTATTGACTTATTCTTTGACGACACTTGTGTGCAAGTGATCTGGTTCTATTATATGGTTGTCTATTCTCTTATGGATTCTTATGATGATGTTGATGGATTATGATGTTATGTTATTTTATATATTTGTATTTCAAAATGCTATTGATGAGTTCCCTTGAGTGTGCATGAAACTTGATAGATTGAAGATGTTGATGGCATAAATGGAAATTGGACTGAGTCATGAAGTGGATTGTATTGGTTTGAGTATTTTATTTATTAATATGTGACATATGATTGATTATATTATGATGTTGTTTATGGATATTGATAGTGTTTCATTGATGGATGAAGGCTAACAATTTCTTTCTAATTTGACTCACAAAAGGAGTAAATGGGCCATGCACAACAACTAGATATTGAGGGAGAGGTGTGGTAGAATCCCTATCACAACCTACTATTACCCCCATCTTGGCTCGGACTGTAGGTTAATGATTACCTAGTTCGAGAGGTCAACGATGTCATGAGGGAATACTGAGACAGTCGCTCAAGAAGATTCTAAAGGGTGGGAAATAAGGCAGGGTCCTTATTCCTTAGAGGCTCTTAGTCTCTCACAAGGTCACCTGAATGGAGTGTTGACTCCGAGGGTTGGAAAACCACCAAAACCAGTCAAAGGAAAGTGGCATCCTTGGAGCCTAGAGTACTTCTTTAAGGGCATGTCGCATAATTAAAAATTGATTCAAATGAGAGTGGCACCCTTGGAGCACGAAGTGCGTCTTGAAGGGAACGTCACAGTGTTTAAAAAAAAACGAGAGAATAAAACAATGAGTTAATGAATCTAGGTGGCCTAGAAAACATGAGTGAATGTTAAATCCTATAAGATATTGAGCACCTGCTGAATTAATTAATTGATTAATTAATTAACTAAAGAATGAATTTGATTAAGCATAATCCCTAAGGGTCTAGGCATTTGCAAATAACGATTTAACTAAGACTAAGTGTAAGTGAGTGAGAAGACTAAAAACTAAATTTTTAAATTAAATGATAAGTTGAGGAAATAAATCAAATTAAAAATCAATGGAAATAAAAGTAAATCCTAAGGAGCGATTAATACAGGTGTGCAAGTAAATACCAAAATTAGAAATTAAATAAGAAACGAATAAAGAAAACAAAAAGTTTAATAATATAAAGGTATATAAGTCTAGTATAACTAGAGAACATTCCTACTTGAACTCAACTCCGTTTTAGAAAGGCACCAACTATAAATGAGAAATAAAGGTAATAAAGGGACACTAGGAGTGATTTTAGGAGCACTTTTAGGATGGATGAGGAAAATTGACATTTATCTAAATTAGATGGTGGATTTATTGGTGCAACTAAGGGAACGGGTGACAAGTGTATGGGGGGGGGGGTAATTCCTAATTAATTTAAAAAATAATTAATTAAATGTGCAAATGGCAAGTGGTCACTAAGAAAAATTCTATAAAAGAAATGGCTGAGAGGAGGAATGAATCATGACTGGTATGCATGTAAGTTTATGCTGCAAACATTCTGACTGATTTTACTTATGAGAGTTGGGATACCCATCTCGAGAAATATAATGGTATCTCTAACTTGTGAGGTGAGATGGGAACTATAGTATTATGGTTGTGGTTTTGTGTGGCCCCTTTGCGGCTCTGGGGGATAAGAGGGAAGAAGAGTACCCCTAGTGTTGGCTGGGAGGTACTGGTGAAGTCTTCATGGTTAGTAAGAAGGGAGATGGACATAGCGCATGCATGGGAGAACATCTTCGCCTATGTCATCGTCAACTATGGTATTCATGTTTAATATTTTACTTGCAGCAAGATTTTAATTTATACATGTATTGTTATGGTATTCGGTTGAAGATTTCATTGCAATGAGATTCAATTTATATATGTATTGATATGGTATTCTACTGAAGATTTCAATTGCAATATGATTTCCATTTGTATAAGTATGGTTGGGGTAATTCTATTGAAGGTTTTAATTTTAATGAGATTTGAATTTAGTTCTATAGTTGCGGTGATCCCGTCATTTTTTTTTTCCTATTTTTTTCTATGAGGAAGATCATCCAGCGTTTATGCTTTCACCACAGTTTATTCAACTTGATTTTTCTACATTTTTCTATGAGGAAATTGCCTAGCCTTTACTCTTTCACCATACTTCTAATCTCTAGAAACCCTCAGCAATTTTATGCATACATTTTCTCCGGAATTTCTTAAATATCCTTACATTCAACTCTGCATTTTTACTTACCTTTTTCCCAGTAAAGGAGAATCAACTTGCATCCTTCCCTTTCCTCTTTTTGTTTTTGAGATGTAAACTGGCCATTGTTGGGAATTTAGCCAAGCGATTTCTCTCCAATGAGATCTCTGCGATTTTGCAAGTTAACCTCTTCATTCTTGTTATTTATATGTCTCTCTTTTTTTTTTAATATGGAAGTTTAGCTTCAGACCTCCCAATGAGAAACTGTGTGATCTCATAGAGGAGAAATTAACAAACCCATGCTAAAGGCCGAGGCTTCCATATCTCGCATAGTATTTAAAAAACCTTATTATGGTTGCCCAGCTGGGGTTTTCCAAACATTTCTTGGGCTCAATATTATTTATAAAGGTGGGTATCCTCTGTGATTCCCATTTTCCCTCAGTGATGGTATTTACTCTCTACATTGTCCCATAAATTTTGCCTTTGCATTTGACTACTCACTACGATCTTCCTTCGTCGAAGGGAGAATTTAACGTTGTGCCTTGGTTGTGAGTTTAACTCCACATCTTAACTCTTTTTCCCAGCTCTTTGCATCATTATTCTTTATGTTTTGGAGACCCAGGGCTCTGGACTCTCTGTCTCTTTTTCCCAACAAAATCGCTTCAATATTCTTCGTGTTTCATTTCCTTCTCCACCCTCAATGAATTCCAGTAGTAACCTCTGTGATTTACTCGGTGTTTCCCTACGACTTTTCCTTTCCAATCTCTATGAATGGAATGCAACCTATGAGAATTTATGGGTTCTAGATCCCTATTATTTTTCCCTTTCTTTGTTTTTGTGTTGGAAGTTAATTTTTACCCAAATTTAGAGTTCTTCCTAGCGTGTTTAGTTTCTAGATTCATCTCTGCGTCTGACACTTAATTTATCCAATCATGGAAAATATACCATGCAATTTCATTTGGATTATCTCTGTATATTTTTCCAAAAATTTTTCCCAGCTATGAGAAGAATCCTTGCCTTTTACCCCAAAATTTGCCCAGCTATGAGAAGAATCCTTACCCCAAAATTCACCCAGCATTGTGAATTAATCCTCTGCGTCTTTTTAAAAAGTAAAACCTTTGTGTATCATCTCTTTTTGGACTGTGTCTCAGTGCATTTGTCTAATGTTGGGAACAATCTCTACGTATTGTGTAATGTTGGGAACGATCTTTGCGTATTTTCTAATGCTGGGAATTGTCTCCGCATGTTAGAGTTTGAATTCTCTAAGTACATGCCACGATTGGCCCCGTATTTGTGCATGGGAAGGTTAGGGAAATTTCTCTATAAAGAAATTATAAGAAAATTATTTGTGAAATTCAATGTACATTATTAATGTTAGATGGATTTGTTTTAAGTACCATTTCTTTTTCCTCAAAACCTATGCTCCCTTCTCATAGAAATTTCTTCTCCTATATTTGTAATTCTTGCGTCATCCCTATAACTTACTTCGATGACATCCTCTTAATTTCGTTGCACCATGAATTAGTTGATATATATCTTGTGTCATGGATAAATGGGAAGCATGGATGATTATGTATTTATTACTTCACGACTTTTAAAACAAGTGGATTACTCTTGCGCTATTGAAAAATGTTGACGTATGATTGGTTATGTATTTATATACATTTGAGACTTATAATTGTAAATCGACACTTATTTGTGCCATGATATAACAACTATGTGTGGATGGACGTGTGTGTAGTTACTTTTTGAGTCATAAAAAATTAATGGATAATTATCTTGCGCCATGGATTATGTTGTGATTAAATAATTAGATTGCTAGCACATTGAAATAGTGATGGATGTAAAATGATTCAATTATGAGATTATTGCGCACATTGAATAATGATGATGAATAAATTATTATGCTTTTAGATTACTTGTGCACATTTTAATAATGCTAATGTATGATTTTCTACGTGATTAGATTATTTGCACACATTGAATGATGTTGATTTATGTTCAAATAGGTAATTAGATAATTCGCACACCTTGAACACAATGTTGATTATTGTTGAATTCAATGGCTGATTAATCGCATGCCTTGAAGTAAAGTAGATGTCTGTTTTTGTGCCTTGAAATAAAATAAAGTCGATTACATTACACCTTAAATTATATGGTTGTATGATTTATTAGTAATTAAATCCTCTTGTGCCTTGGCATTTATGTGATGTGTGATTGGTTATTAGAACACTATTGTGTCGTGATCGTCGTTGATGTTGTTGATTTAGCATAGTTAGTTTTGTACTTGATTGTGTTAGTGAGATGTAGACACCTCCTTGTTCCTCAGAATAGTCACCATCCCTAATACCTTAAATGGTCAAAATCAATAGGATGAATCCTAGGCTTGAGCGTTTCTTATGTGTCTTGGAGGTCCTAACCTTGCAGGCTAGGTCAGGCGAGTAGTATCTTTATGTCATCTTGATGTTATCCTTATGTTATCATTATGTTATCTCATGTTATCCCTGTTTTATCTGATGATTACCTTGATGTGATGAGTTGAGAGATTAAAATTATTGATGATTCCAATTCACCATGATGAGTGGATATTGCGTCACCATTCATGATAGTTGTTGATTATGTGTCATTATTTAGATGTGATGATGTGTTGATTACGTGTCATTATTTAAATGTGATGATGTGTTGATTATGTGTCGTCACTAATTATGTCGATGTTTCGATTGCAACATTATTTGATTTCGACGGTGATATGCTTGTAATTCTTTTATTAATGATGTCATTTGATTATGTGCTATTATTTATGTGTTTATTTTAATTTCCTAATGCTAAAATAATTTTGTTTTACCTTTTTATTTTCTTCCTAGTCGTAACGGAAGGGGTGTTACATACTTAATGTTCATACTATAATAAATTAAATGTAAAGGGATTGGAAACATGTTTCATTGTGGAACCCTATAGAAAATCACCCATAAATAATACAATATGAAACCTTGTATGTTAAGAACCCCGTTCCTAAAAGTCTTACCCCCCACAAACCTCATACTCATTACATGACCTAGATGGGGTATTCTTGGGAAACATTCCTTGACTTGGGGATTTTCATACCCAATAGGGAACCTTGACACCCCTCCCATATGTAATTCTAGAAAATTGTATAAGGGCTTTGAGAATTAGTTTAGTTTGAAAAGGGGGGTTTGATGCACATGTTTGAGTGGTTCTATTATTATATTTATCTTAATTGGAATTACTCTTGTGATTTGTGGATGCTTGGAGGGAATACATATTTGTCTTTGTAATATATTGCAAGGTGGAAATATATTCATAAAGGAACTGTACCATTTGACCCTGACAAGGGATTTGGAGCCAGTGAGATGGATGCTAGACCCCACATCTGGGGCACCATTTGATGATGAACGTTGCACCTTGATGATGGAGGAAGTTTCCTTTGGAGGAATATTGGAATGACTAGATGATGAGACTCCACCCTTCTCCACTTGAACGATGGACTTTGGAGGACTTGATGTCACCCTTCTAGCCCTTGATGTCATATATGGGATAGGTTTTTGATAGATCACTTGATGATTTAATAGAGGAGGAACTTGAAAGAGACCTTGGCACATAACATACTGACATGTTTCCTTTGGAGGCCCAACTTTCCACATTTTCATCCTAGACGTCACCTCCTAGAGCTAAATGTCCCCCTATTAGGGCATGACATCACCCTTTTAGGGTTGTATTTTCATGTAAAATTTAATTTTGGTAAATTAAAAGGGAAAACTAAAAAGTTGACCCTCTTGTGTAAATACATGACTTTTCATTTGATTATTTTGGTGGCTAGGATTTCCCATATAAATATGTCTATCCAAGACTCATTTCATCATCACAACTTTTCCTAACACAAGTGAGAGAGTTGCCTAATTTTTTTTCTATTTTTGGGGTCATTGGCTATTTTATTCATGCACTATCTTTTGGAGGACAAGATTGTAGCTTTCTTTGTTGATTTTTTGGATGAATTTGATGCAATTAGGGTTTTTACTTTTCATATATTTGGCGAAGTAAGTAGATTTATGCAATATCATTTCATGTTATTGAATGCTCATGGTAAAATTTAATTGTTCATATTGAAGGTATTTCTTTATAAACCCTATGAGAGGAGCATAAGTAGCTATTCCTCTCACAAGTTTAATTTCATCCATAAATTTGTGAAGGAAATCCTATCTAGATTGAACTTCTAAATCCCTAAAATGCTAGCACTCTAGAATTTTGATTCTAGACTCTTGATTATAATTTCCTTTCAAGAATTTAAGAAGGGAGAAAAGGTTGCTATAGCCCAAAATTTCTTGCACTCTAGAAACCCTTCTCTTTAAGGCTTGAAATATAAGTCCCTAAAGTGCTATCACCTTATATTTCAAACCCTGGCTTTTAGATTTTTCTACTATCATCTCCAATTATATTGTATTGTTATTGTAAAAGACTCCATAGCCCTAAAGGAACTAATCTATTTGTTGTATTKTGAAGAAAGAGATCAAACAACTCTCTATTTTCATTATCCCAACCTATATACTAACTTTKCTAACTCTACTTTGTGGTAAATCACTAATCTACTTGTTGTTGTTGCAAAAAGTTTTCTACAACCATGATAAATTATACTAATTTTCTGCATGCATCACTATAAAAACATCTTATCGTACTAAGAYATTTCTKGGAATAGTTMGATATTGAYCTATTGGATCCATGCTAAGGCTTTCTTGTTATTCCGTGCAATTCTAATCTCTTTTACTTGCTGTTGTTACTAAACTATGATTGTCGTTATAAACTATTGTATTGCTAGAATTTTGTACTAGCCATATTAATTTTTTATTGTATATTGTCTTTTGAGGTATAAATTGCATATTGGTACTTGTAAATCATCATATACATGTTATAACTTGTTCTTGTTCTAGGAAGGTACTCAAATTATATTTTACCTCATCAATTTCACAGACATAGACTTTTGACTTAGGTGATCAAGAGAAGGTGTGGTAGGCTTGGCTAAAAAACTTGCTACTTTGATCACTTGAGGTCATCGGGGATGCCTCCCTTGTGGTGGACCTCCTCCATATCTAAAATGTGGGGATATCTGGTGACATCGGTATGATGTCCTGTAGGTACAGAATATTCTAGCTACTTGTTGTTGGATTTTCACAAGTACAAATCATGTGATAACAAACATCACACTATAATGCAGACCCTCAAAACTGTCACTCTTGAAATGTTGCAATGTGATATAACATTGAAATCAACCATATTATGAAACATAACCATTCCAATGAATTACTCTATGACACAAGCCTATTAAATTATTACTCTTGAGATCCTATGTAACCCTTATGAAACATTGTGCCTTTTATTATAAACCTTTTAAATAATTTTTCTTTCAATCCTACATAAAACTTTAATAAACCTCATAAAATTATTACTCTTGAATTGTTAAGATGTGACATAACATTGAAGACAATAATATTATCAACCTCAAATAGAACCTTTCTAAAACATCATGGGGTGATGTATACCTCTTAAATTATCACTTTTGAAATGTCAGAATGTAACATAACTTTGAAATCAATGTTATTATCAATCATATGATAATTATGGTTAATGATAATGATAAAAAATATACATCTACTTCTTAAATTATTACTCTTCAAATGTTGTAATGTAATGTAATATTGAAATCAACCTTTTAAATCATCATCATATAAATGTCACAATGTGACATAAAATTGAATTCCACCATTATCAAGAATATGACACATGGAAAACAAACCTAATCACATGTATGATAATACTATATATACCTTTTAAATTATTTCTCTTCAAATGTCATAATATCTTGTAACATTTGAAGTCAACCTCTTAAATTATTATCATAATATCACAATGTGACATAAAATTGAATTAAACCATTATTAAGGATATGATTGATATGGAGATCAAGCTCAATCACAAGCATGATCATACTGTATTTACTTTTAAAACTCATACTCTTCAAATGCCATAATATGATGTAACATTTGAGTCAAACATATTATTACTCTTAAATTTCTGCAATATGACATAACTTTGAACTCAATAATATTATCACTCTTACAAGCATCACATGTGATATAATATTATAATCAACCACTTCAACTATTTTTGATGAAATACCACAATGTGACATAATATTTAAGTCACCTATATTACTTACCTCAATCATAACAATGTATAATGTCTTGTACTATGAATTAAAGTAATAAATAATAAATAAATAATCTCAAAATAATAAATAAGTAATAATAATTAAAAAAAAAAATAATGATGTCAAATAATAAATAGATAATAATAATTATAATAAAAAGGATAATAATAAATAATAACATGATAACAAAACAAATAAGAAATAATAAAAGAAGAAAAAGGTAAAAAGAAGAGAAATTACTAAAATGGAATTAAAGGAAATGCTAAATCAAGAAAAGATTAAAAAGCTAGATGATTAATTGCATGATGACTAAGCTAGATGATTAATTGCATGATGACTAGTGGAACCTGTGCATTGGATATTTTTTCATGGATGAACATGAAAAATTCTATTTATGATATGCAAATTGTCATGGATATTCCATTAGAAACATTCATCACAACGGATTTGATAAATAAAACTCAAATCTACATTATGGAGGTTAAATTCATTTAGATTCTAGAATCTTTAGTTACTGATTTTATGCTTATGCATGAAATAGATGAAATGTGAAAAAATAGACAACATTAAAATAAAACCACACACTAGCCACAAAATAACACAAAATTTTTCTCTAGGAAACCCTTACGGGAGAAAACCTAGCTAGAAGGAGATGCTTCTCTACTCTCTTTTCTTTGGTATGGAAATAATGCATGTACAAAGTAGAGGGAAATATCTATGGAGTCACCTAAGACCTATGGATTGTTAGGGTGATATAGAACATTAACCCTCTCTATTATGATCTCTAATTTTCCCACTCATAATTGTTTTTCTTTTCTATGTAACAAAATACAATAATATAGAATGGATCCCCTTCTCCTCCTAGCAGTTTGGTATTTAACATATACTGATAGAAATATAGGGTTAGGTTTTTGAATTCCCCAACCCTTAATTATGATAAGGTTTGGGACATTATAAAAAATTATCTAAAGTATTCATGTGGCTAGCCCCATATTCTTGAGTAACAGGGGTTGATGTGGCATCCTATCATACCATGATGATTAACACTATAGGTCAAATTGCATGAGGCATAACAATTGAATATGAGCTTCGATTTATGGGATTTTTACACCATTGGAAACATCGCGATGTGTAGAATAGTTTCATGGGGTCCTACATATTGCTAAGAATGTTTTTACCCCAAAAATGTAGTTTTATGCCTCAAAATGACTCTGGAAGGTTTCAAACCCAAACTTTCCAAATTGGGACTTGCCATTAAAATGAATCAACAAGCAAATTCATCCAATTATTCAACTCCAAAATAATCAATACAGATGGAAAATAATATAATGATCCAATATATATCATACCTTACCATTTAGGAAGGATTTTGGTCCTCAAAATAGTTACTGAATGAGGTGAGGAATTGTTTCCTCTACCTTCTCCCTAGAGTACCACTTTGTTTTTCTTAGAATTTTTCCTTTCAACCCAATATGCCAAACGTCGAGCTTCCCCTATATTTTAGTTTTGGACCTCTTTTTCAAAACTGTGTCCTTTGGCAACTCTGTATGAGCATTTGGTGCTAATTTCTTTATGGATGGTAGTACTTTCTCCTCCTCCCAATCCAACATGGAAATATCATATAGTTTGAGATTCTCCACATTTACTACTGATTAAACATTCATATATGGGGGTATATTGAGTCTATAGGAGTTGTCTCCCAACTTTTACAATACCTCAAAAGGACCATACCATACAAACTTAATTTTATTACCAATACCTTATAGTATTTCCTTATTCAACTGTAACCATACTCCATCTCCCACACTAAATGTTCTCTCTGTTTTGTGTTGGTCATTTCTAGACTTATTTTTTTCCCGTGACTTATTTAGCATCTCCTATACTAGAAAATGGATCTTATTGATCTTTTAAACCTTTTTTTCTATTTTTAATTCATATCCTTTAAGGTCCTCCTTCACTCCTCTTTGTTGTCAATATACAACATCTAAGTGTGAAGGTGGAAAATTTCCAAAGCAAGTTTCAAAAAGTGACTTACCGGTAGAAGTGTAGATCTATATAGTATAAGAGTGTTGTATATATATCAATACATAGTGCACTTATATAGGAAAATACACAATGCACTTAACTTGGGACAAATATCTTTCCATAAATGAAAGCCTCAATGTGTTCTAAAAAACACAATTCTTAACACATGTTATTGTAGATATGACATTGAGTATGGTTATTCTTATGACAGACATATATATATTTGATGTCTTGCATACCAAACTTGTGTAGGAATTATCAATTATATTGTCATCGTCATCATTTAGAGACTTTATTCACAACATCTTGTGTAAAAGTCCATAGGGTTGTACATTTTATCAAAAATATTTCTTAGATGGGGCATGCCCTAGGTGCAGTTGTAATGCCCATATATATATATAAACATCGTTATCCTCATAAGCAATTTATTTCTTAACTAAGACAATACCTATTCAGCATAATATTGATATTCATACCAG
>SNQJ01S0052058.1:0-10797 GCA_010110895.2 Picea sitchensis | reverse complement strand
AAAAAAAATAAAAATAAAAGAAAATATACTAAATAAATATAACGCTAATATAACATTAATCAAAATAACATTAATATAACGTTGAATATAACATTAATAAAATAAATATAACGCTAAATATAACATTAATCAAAATAACAGTTATATAACGCTGAATATAATCATTAATAACATAAATATAACGCTGAATATAACATTAATGAAAATTTGAATTGGCCGCACTGGCTAAGTCGGCAACGTGGGCTCGCATGTAGCCCATGTGTCCCTCACTCCTATTTGCGGGAATAAAATATCGGCCTCCACCTTTAAACCCTAAACTCCCTTTTCTCTCCTTCATTCCCTATGGTTACCTGTGTAGGGAGGTGTGAGGGAGCATGGCCGCCATGGTGAACACAGTGCGCAGGCCCCTCTACGAGCTTCTCCTCTATGAGATTCATTATTTATCCCTTCGCCTTTAAGTGAGCCCGATGCTGAGCTTTGGGGTTTGGTGGTAGCACTGACTTTGGTTTGTGTGTTTGATGTAGGTGCATGAACAGGTGCTAGCACGTGCTGGTGTGTTTGCTGTTGGTTATGGCAGTTTGTAGTCTCCAAACGATATAAAGGCGGGATGACATAGCTTGTGAATGTATTTGTATCACTTAATCCTTGAAATAGATTGATCGATTTAGAGCGAAACCTTACATGGTTCGATAGACTAGTTCTCTCTGTTGTTATTTGGTGGTATTTGATTAGTGTTGCAGACAACTCTATGTGTAGGTTTTCTTCAAAGCGATTAATGAATGCTGTATTGGTTCTAATTGTTGGTTATTACAGACAGGCTTTTTTTTGTAGTCTCTAGGTATGGCTGTGTGCTGACTCTGGGTGATGAGATAGGTAGGGTGTTGTTTGGCTCAGTGCTGAATGATGGGCTTTGGTGACTTTGTTGTTAACCTGTGATTATATGTGCAGGTGCTAGCTTGGGTATAGGTGCTAGCTCGAGTTGAATCGCTGAGTATATCGTAGACTTCTTGTTGGTGCTTGGGTGCTATGATTTGAATTGTGATGTGTGTAGGTGCTCGATAGCTTTTATTACTAGAAGGCTTGGAGAATGTCCCTTTTATTACTAGTTTTTAGCACATTTTTAAGATTCATGATAAGCTCTACATGGGTCTTTCTGGATTGGCTACAGATGTGCAGACTTTGTACCAAATATTTTCTTTTCTCCATAAGCTTTATCAGCTGCGTGAGGAAAGAAATATGAGGCCAGAAAATTTTGCGAGTCTTGTTTCTGCATTACTTTATGAAAAGAGGCTTGGTTTCACTGACCCTAAGTTGGAAAAATGGTATCAAGAAATCTACGGCAAAGATTTTGGCCAAAGCAACGGAAATATGCAAAGCCAAAATGTGAGTAAGGTCTATTCATGGCAGGGGCAGCTGTTATAGTGTCCCTGCAACAATTAAAAGGGATTCTTGGAATTTTGTCTTGCGTTCTGTTTTGGAACGTAAAAGCGAGGTTAGTTTAGTTTAGTTGGCCAGTAAATTCGCCTTGGGTTTTCTATCCATATTAATATTGACAACATAATCTCCATATCTCATAGTTATAGTCCTTGTATTCATAAAAGACTGAAAGAGTCGCTTGATGTAATGTCTGTAAATGTCTATCAGTTAACTGTACTAGATAAATTTCAATAAGGGTTTTGATTCTTAGTGAATATTTCAATGTATAATTTTCAGTTATCTGTGTGATGAAAATGGCCTATGGCCAAACTTATGTAGTCCATTCCTATTTTGAACTATCTACTAAAAATTTTCTTAGTATTTTACTTCTAATTTGTTTGATTTTGTCCCTTCTTCCAATATTGTTTTTTGTTCATCTAAATACGGGCTTGTCTTCCAGGTGCTTGGGGATTGTATAGAAGATTGACCCGAGTTAAATTGTATAGAAGTTAAATGTAATAGCCTAGTTAAATTAAGAACCATGTATTTTATTTTTATTTTTATTAAAGTTTCTATTTTTGTGTGCAGGTTAAGCGGAGGGAAAATTGAGCTGGGAACGTGGCCCTTAAGGCTCCAGTGTTTTAACTACTGCTCTGATACCAAATGTAATGCCCATATATATATATAAACATCATTATCCTCATAAGAAATTTATTTCTTAACTAAGACAATACCTATTCATCATAATATTGATATTCATACCAGCGACTTCAACAATTTAGATTCATCAAATATTAAAGACTTCATAGCAGAATAAAATAAATGAATAATTTAACAGGTTACCTCGTTCTGATGCTAAGTTCCGTTGCCAGCTGCCTTGCTACAGCAACTCTCCTGCTACCTGCTACACAGTCCAGTCCTGTTGCAAACACAGAAAAAAATTACCCAAAACTATTGTCCACCCTGTCAGCTAGGAAAACGACCTAGCTCCAGGATATCTACGGATATCCTGGCCCTCCAAGTCCAAAACCTCCAACAACCCCGGTCCAATGTGTCAATGCCAAACACAAAATTAAAACACAAAATTCCTCCCTCTGTCCAATAATCAGAGTTCTCCCCAAAATCCTTCTCCACCCCTCTCTAATGATCCCCTCCAAACTCCTTTCCCACCCCTTATTCCTCCTTCGCCGACACTCCTCCTCCATTAACTCCCTACCTAACTCCTTTATTACCCCTTATCCTCCCACCGTTAATAACCTTATCCCTCCTTTATTACTTATCCTCATATATTTAATATTTTATCCCTTGTGGGATACGTAACCTATTTTAAATATTATTTCTTATTATCCACCATTAATTTAATACTTTATTAATTAATGAATTAATTAATAATTAAATTAATCATTAACCATCATTGAACAATTATTTAATAATAATCAATTAGAAATGTTATTTTAAGACATAAATATAGTTTAGCTAATCTTTTAGGACTATATTAATAAATTAATTATACTTAATAATCAAGGGTCGTTACAGCAGTGGAATTACATTACTAGGAAAGTTCATCCATGTAAGCAATGAGTGTGAATTGGGGAGGAAAGATGTTTCATTTCAAATCTTTAAATATGTTCCATATGATATTGATGGAGGGAGGGAAAGAAAAAATATACAATTGGTGACTTCTTAGGTATGAGTATGTGACTTCATCAAGGAATTCATTGAAAATACATGATAATATTTTCAACATGTCCATGTGGCTCGATGGTAGGATGGGAATTTCATAATATGAAAAGACACATTTTCCATTGGTACTAACTTATAGATGGTTGATTTTACTGATACCTACACCCTTCAACTTAAAAATGAGATTCCCAACAAATATTATCACTCATAACAGGTCAACATAATGGGCCATATCACATACAAGCATGGGTCGAATAGTAATGAAGAAAACACAGTTATATTGAAGGACTATCAGTTTTATATAAGAGGTCATTGATACCATGAATTAACCTTCTATATAAATGAATTAGCTTTAAGTTTTTTTACAATCACCTTAAGGAGAAGAACATACAACTGGATCAACATTAGATTTGGTTATATGATTGCACGAGCCAGTTAAAAAATACTTGTGTATTTCAATGGTTGTGTATGTTGAAAAAAAAAATCAAGGTACCACATATTTGAAACTATTTCGAGTATGGGAATGAGAAAAGGGAGCATGATGGATCAAGTGCATGCATAAAAAGAGTGTTATGCGGGAAATAGATGAAGTTCACAACTGCTTCCCTCATTTGAGATGAAAAATCCATTGTTGAATCGTGTTCTTTAGTAATGGGAGAGGGAACAAGAACCCATAAAGACCAATACCTAGGAAAGGTCATGTACATACATATTTTTGGAGGTGGTCAATGTAGATCAATTACAATGGTATGAATGAAAAACAATCAAGGGAACCCATGGATTCCATTCAGTTCGAACATCAGATAATGAGATAGTTTAAATATCAACTAGAAAACTATCTTTCTTCTCTCGTCAATGTAGTAGTAATGAATGGGATGATTGTGAATACATAGAATGGATTTATAGATGGGATCATGTATCACTCCCTAGTGGTCAACATATAAATATGGAATTATCCCAATTGGAGGAGCAATAATCAAATATTTCAGCATATTATGATCACATCTTAGATCTTGTACTACTAGGTTCGGTGAAACCTTTAAATTGTGAATAAATAACATCAATGTTTTATTCTTTGGTCATTTAGTGGAATCACGTGTTAGCACTCCATATTTTACAAGGAACATATATTGAGTGGTTTCCCCAAGATCTAATGAATGGGGATATGACTATTGGTTGGGAAATTTCTTAGAGGGAAATCAGACCCTCATGCTCTTAGTAAAAAACTCCAGGGGCATTGAATTTCCAATGAGGTTGATGGTTATTAAAGGAGAATATTTTTCTTAGGATGAAACAACATAGAAGATATGGTTATGTATTTCAATATTATATACGAAGTGAAGTTGTATACCACTTTACGAACTTGGTTTTTGGCAATTTTCATTTCCTTATCTTGCCTAGACTAACCTTGCTTTACCTTTCCTTTCCTTCCTGATGCAGGAGCATCACCAACTCATCAAGTGAGCCAGCGCGGAAGCGGAAGGCAGTTGGATAAGCCAACACAAATTTTGAAATTGCTTTGGGATTGTTGCGCAAATCTTAAATGAATCATTTAAGATGAAGCGCACTTGTACATTGTAAATGGACCTTGAGCGGATATCTCTCATCCTTTAGTAGATAGACGACATTTAATATAGTTAATGTTGTTAGATAGGATTTTAATTCTAGATTTGACAGTTTTAGGAGCTGGAGGGAAAACGGATATAGACACCCTCATTGTATCATTGTATTATTATCAATCCAGGAAGAAGAGCAAGTAGAGAGTTGTATGAAGAACACCCATGTACAGGCATTTGAATTAATAGAAGAAAGATTTGATTCAAATTCATGGTTTGTGTTGTTTCTTTGTGTATTGATGTTATGCTCATGAATGTTTGCTTCCTGTTATACGTTTGCTTTTATATGTTTTGTATGTGATTTCATGGTGGAATTGAAGTCTGAGAGGGTGAAGGAATGAGTTTCAATTGGTTTTCTATTTAAACCAGAGGATTCCTACAAGGAGTGCAGTCAAATTGTCTGCAAGGAGTGCGTTGACAGAGGGGTTAAATAGAGTTAACTTTTGTTCTCATTTCATTAGAAGGTGCAGTTAGGCACAGTGCCATGCAAGGAGTGCAAAGGCTAGGAAGAGGTCTCAGAATTGCGATTCTAAGTGAAGCATCGAGAGACTACTGTTGTAGGTGTGTGCAGAGTCAGGGAAGCTGAACACTTGAAGCATTTACAGAGTTTCCACAAGGAGTGCGAGCAAAGGGTTCTCATTCGAAGAGGCTAAGAAGATGGAAAAAAAGAAGCTCGAGAGGAGTGGATTCTTCAAAGTCTATTGATGGACTGACTAGAAGGACTCACATCAAGAAATATTCAAGGATAGAGGAGCGACGGTCAAGATCTTGTGGAGGAAACTTGTGGAAATCCCACTAGCCGTAAGATCCAACAGATTAGCGAGAAGGTTATAGCCATATCAGAGTCCGATCCTGAAAGGCTGATGAGCCATTGGATCAACCGTTGATTTCTCGAAAACCATCAGATTCAGCAGGAGTTGCAACGGGGTTAAGCCCTAGTGAGTAGTGGAAGAGTCCTGAAGCAGTCATCGGGATATTGAGTCATCGGGAATTCTAGGAGTGAAGAAATCACAGCATCAGGAATTGCGATCCGTGATATCCCGATAAGCCTAGAACCATCCATCAGTGGGACACGTGTCAGGAGATCCTGAGGAGTCAGAGTTCGAGGAATCAAAGATTTCGAAGGTAAGAAACTGTTGCAATTTCGAATCGTGAAACACGATATCCTCATGGAAAAGTCATGCGGGGCCATAGTCAGAGTCAGTGGAGGACAGGTGTCGCACATATCGGGGATCGGGAAAAGGAAAGTCCCGAGTCCATTGATATCAAGATTCGTGATTCCGTGAATTTTGAACTCCTGATAGAAGGGACGGGAGGTGGAAAAGTCAACCCGCATGGGTCCATCAGTGTATCGACATATCGGGAGTTGGAGATCAGCGAAGCAAGTTGTTTTCGACATCATAAGTGCCAAAATCCCGATGGGAGGATTCCTGATAGGAATAGGAGGGTGTTGACATTTACCCATCGGGTCTCGAGGTATTGTGAAGCACAAGGTGTGCGACCACGGGACTCGCAAAACTGCGAAGTCCGATTCCCCAATTTAAGTAAGGGGGGCATTAAGGAGAATCTGTGGGGTGAAGATTTCCCAATAGGGAAATAGAGGAACCTTGGAGTTCTTCAGGCCAAGGGAGGAGAAGATCTTGAGGAAGCGGATGTGCCTGTGGGTGCGGTTGTGTTAGGTTTTGGTATCAGAGCAGGAATATCTCTTTTCTTTCTGTAGCAGAGAAGAAGAAGAAATTCGCCATGCCACCCAGGAGAGAAAGGCAATCACCTGATACGGAAGATAGGGAGCTACGCAGAAGAGGCAGGCAGGTAGCAAATCTAGAAATGGAGAGACAAATGCGAGATCTCCGAGCAAGACTTGAGGACATGGAGACCGCGTAAAGATGCACAGCCAGTGAAGGGGATCTCAGTGATTCCAAGAGCAAGATAGAGGTTGAATGAGAGGAGGAAGTTATGGCCGAAGATGCAGCCAACGAGCATCTGATTAAAGCTATTGCCAGAATGGGTGCAAAGGCAAAGATGGACATTCTAGTCTATGAGGGAAATCTGGATGTAGAGGAGCTACTAGATTGGATTAGAGCTCTGGATACATACTTCGACTATGAAGATGTCGAAGAAGACAAGAAGGTCAAGCATGCTATTACATGCTTGGAAGGACATGCAGCATTATGGTGGGATGAGCTACAAGCAGATAGATGTTGTAAAGATAAGAAGAAGATCAAGAGCTAGGATCGAATGATTGCAAAGATGAAGGAAAAATTCATCCCAAGAGACTATTAAATTACTCTGTTTAGGAGGATGTAGAACTTGAGACAAAAGCTTATGATAGTGAAAGAATACATTGAGGAATTCTATCGACTGAACATCAGGGCAGGTCATCAGGAGAGCGATGATGAGAAGGTTGCTAGGTATCTGAATGGTCTGAGATACGACATTCAGGATGAATTAAGCATGGTAACCATCATGACTATGGAGGATGTTTATCAGATGGCTCTTAAAGCTAAAGAGAAGCTGAGCCATAAGCAAGGATAGCGAGGCCGAGGCAGAATTCATCCCAGAGGCAAGTCAGTTGCCCAGGACAAATACCCGAAGCCCAAGGAAGAATGGAAGAAACCTCAGGGTAAATTTGAAAGAGGTGGAACTTCACAGAGAGGGCCATACATTGAACAACGGGGGCAGCATAATGAGCAAAAGGGAGATTATGATGACACAAACATTTTTCCTCGTACTAGAGGCAGATAAAGAGGAAGAGATGGAGTCATCACATGCTTCACATGTGAGAAAAATGGGCACAAGTCTTATGAGTATCCAGAGAAAAAGAAGGATGGAGGAGAAGCTCACATCACCGAAGCGTAGAAGCGAGATGTTGAGGCAGAAGATGCAGAAGGCGGAAGGTCACTGATGATGCGTAAAGTTCTCTTAACACCCGAAAAGGAGGTGGAGGACTCAGCTCAAAGGACCAAACTTTTCTGAACAACTTGCAAGACCAAGGATAGAGTATGCAAGGTTATTGTAGACAGCGGTAGCACAAATAATCTCATTTCAACAGAGATGGTAGAAAAGTTGGAGATGAAGACAACTGATCACCCGAGTCCATACAAGGTTTTGTGGCTACATAAAGGACACCAGGTAACTGTTACTAAATAATACTTAGTTGAATTCAAGATAGGAGGGTATAATGATAAAGTACTTTGTGATGTCATTCCTATGGATGTTTGTCATTTATTGCTGGGTAGACCATGGCAATATGACAGAAATGTGATTCATGATGGGAGAATGAACACATATACCCTAGAGAAGAATGGGAGAACCCATATGTTTCTTCAGATAAAGGATAAGGAGGTGAAGCCGGAAATAAGAAACACAGTACTTCTCATGAGCAGGAAGGAACTTCTTACCGAAGTTAAGAAGAAAGAAGATCCACAGTTCTTTGTGGTCAGAAAGCTGAGGATTGTTCTGACTAGCACAAGAATGGACGATCTACSAGATGAAGTTCAGGAACTACWKGAAGAGTTCAYTGATATCATGGTGGATGAATTACCTCATTCGTTGCCACCAATGAGGAGTGTGAGTCATCATATAGACCTCATACCAGGAGCCAGTTTGTCGAATAAGGTCTTGTACAGGTTGACACCGCAAGAGAATAAAGAGGTCAAGAAGCAGGTCTAGGAGCTATTGGACAAAGGTTTGGTCAGGGAAAGTTTGAGCCCATGTGTTGTTCCAATAGTGCTCAGTCCAAAGAAAGATGGATGTTGGAGAATGTGTACTGACTCGAGGATGATAAATAAGATAACCATCAGGTATAGATTTCCATTGCCAAGAATGGATGATTTAATGGATTGCCTGAGTGGGGCAAGGTATTTTTCAAAGATAGATTTGAAAAGTGGATATCACCAGATTCACATGAGGGAAGGTGATGAGTGGAAGACAACATTCAAGACAAATGAAGGTTTGTATAAATGGCTTGTCATGTCGTTTGGCTTGACAAACGCGCCGAGTACCTTCATGAGGCTGATGAACAAAGTCCTGAGGGAGTTCATCGGGAAATTTGTCATCATATATCTGGATGATATACTGATTTATAGTAAATCAGAGGCTGAACATCTGAAGCATTTGGCCATTGTGATGAGGAAGCTACAACAGGAGTAGTTGTTGATTAACATGAGAAAATCTTCATTCATGAAAACAAAACTCATTTACTTGGGATTTATCATATCAGAAAATGAGTTGAGGATGGATCCAGATAAGGTAGAAGTGATCAAGAATTGGCCATCACCGAGGAATGTATTCGAGGTAAAAAGTTTTCATGGTTTGGCTAGTTTCTATCGGAAATTCATCAGGAATTTTAGTGGGATTAGTGCAGCGATGATGGATACAGTGAAGAAGTGGCATAAGTCTTTTCACTGGACAGTAGAGGCTGAGAAGAGCTTCAATCTGTTGAAGCGGAAGATCACGGAACAACCAGTTTTGGTGTTGCCGGATTTCTAGAAGACATTTCAGGTGAAATGTGATGCAAGCAGGTTTGCCATAGGAGCGGTCTTGAGTCAGGAAGACAAGTCGGTTGCATATTTTAGCGAAAATCTCGATGAGGTGAAACTGAAATACTCCACGTATGACAAGGAATTTTATGCTATCATACAGGCACTGAAGAAGTGGAGGCATTACTTGATTCCCAAAGAATTTGTTTTGTATAGTGATAACCACGCATTGTAGTTTGTGACTCAATAGGGGAATTTGAATCAGAAACATGAAAAATGGGTAGAGTATATGCATAATTTCACATTTGTGACTAAGCATATTTCGGGTACTACTAACAAAGTGGCTGATGCTTTGAGCAGGAAGTGTTTGTTGTTGCAGGAGTTCCGAGTCAAAACATTGGGTTTTGATAATCTTAGGGACATGTACGCAGGAGATGCAGATTTTGGAGAGGCGTATGAAGCATCTGAGAATCCAATTATCAGAGACAGAAGCCTGTGGATGGATTATATGATCCAGGAGGGATTTTTATTCATAGGCAATTAGTTGTGTAATCCCAATTGCTCCATGAGGGAGAACCTGTTAAAGGAGAAACACAGTGGTGGGTTAGCAGGACATTTTGGCCATGACAAAACATTCGCAAAATTGAATGAGTCATACTTTTGGCTGGGAATGCGAGCAGATGTCAAGAGATTCATTAATAGGTGTAGAATTTTCCAGCATTCAAAGGGGAGAAAGTAGAATGCAGGTTTTTATCAGCCATTGCCCATACCAGAGAGGCCATGGGATGCGATTAGCATGGATTTCGTATTGGGGTTGCCAAGGACGCAAAGAGGATTTGATTTCATCTTTGTAGTAGTGGACAGGTTTTTCAAGATGGCACATTTTATTCCATGCCAGAAAACCAGTGATGCGACTCACATCGCAAATCTGTTTTTCAAGGAGGTCGTTCGACTTCATGGGTTGCCGAAAAGCATAGTTTCGGACAGAGACACAAAATTCATAGGGCATTTTTGGAGGACAATATGGAGGAAGCTGGGAACTAATTTGATGTTTAGTTCAGCTTATCATCCTCAGACGGATGGACAAACAGAAGTGGTCAATAGAAGTCTGGGAGACTTGTTGAGAAGCTTGGTGATAGAGCACCACAGCAGCTGGGATAGAATATTACCACAGGCAGAGTTTCCATACAATGACTCAGTAAATTGGAGCACAAGCCGAAGTCCATTTCATATTGTGTATGGCGTGCAGCTGAGAGGAGTTTCTAAATTGAGGGATTTAGAGCAGACTGCTACTAGCAGCGCCAGTGCAAAAGAATTTGCTGAGGCGATGAAGAAACTTCACAGCCAGGTGAAGCAGCAACTGTTAGATTCAAACCAGGAATATAAGTGCAGAGCAGATTAGCGGAAGAGACAACTTCAGTTTGAAGTTGGTGATCTAGTTCTGGCACATTTGAGAAAGGAAAGGTTCCTGAGGGGAACATACAATAAGTTGAAAATGAAGAAAATCGGGCCATGTAAGGTTTTGAGAAAATTTGGTGAAAATTCTTATGAGATCGAGTTACCCGATGGGATCAGAATATCTCTGATATTTAGTATCGTAG
>SNQJ01S0052057.1:15034-44409 GCA_010110895.2 Picea sitchensis | reverse complement strand
GGGTTTTGTGACACCACCGGGACTGCAGAGTTCATAACTTTTCATAGGGTGCTCAAATTGTTACCAGATCAATTCCATTGAATAAATTATTTTAAGAGCTTTATTTTGGTATATTTTAAGTGGTGTTTTCAATGGCTATTTTCTCTCAAACCCTCGAAGAAATTCTACATATCAGTGAAACATTCAAAGCCCAATTGTATGATACATTGTATGGAAAATTGCATGACAGATTGCATGACCTTGCAAATGGCCTAAATGATATTTTTCATAGTATTCAATATTCATTGGATAGCATGCAAGAGATATTTCTTATGGCAGACATCAGGGATGAATATAATCAAGAAATATATGTTTGGTATGATTTTGAGGTTGATTGTGATGATTGGTATATGGATTGTTATCATTTCTAGGATGATAAACACTTCCATATTTTGTTTATGACTCTACTCCACCTTCTATAGATCACATCAATGTGACACATAAGGATCTAGTTATGATTACCAGTGTCCATCCTGCATATTCTATAACGGTATTGTTTCTTCCAGATTCATCTTTGACCCTTTCCCACTATGTGGATGGATAATTTTATTTGGATCCACATGATAGGTGCTAGTATTGGGAGCATAATTTTCAGTTGTTTATTGGGTGTCGATATCTTCCGTATGGAGTTCACATGAGAAATTGGACATGGGACTCTCGTTTACAATGACAATTGGACTACTTTAGCATGGTGGCTTCCATTTCTCAATGGGACCCTAGTTCTCTAGTCTACTTCAGCACTATAGTCCACACTTATCTATGGGAACTTGGTTCTCTAGTCTACTTCAGCTCTATGGTCCACACTTATCCATGGGACCCTAGTATATGGTTGTACATCAAGAATTGAGGACAATGCTTTCATAAGGGAAGTGGAATGTTAGGTAGCTAGAGAGGTAATGGAGGTCCCAAAGGGACCATAATGATAATAGTGGAGGCCATTCAATGTAAGGTGGACTAGGTCCACTATATTATTAAATAAGTCCCACTATGATAATTAGATATAATAAATGGGTAGTTATATATAATAAATTTAAGATGACTTCTTAGAAGGTTCTACTTCTAGAAGATTCCTCCTCTAGAATGTTCTTAGGTGATGGTAGCACTATATAAAGGGTTCAAGAAATGTAATGTGACATGAAGAGAATTATTGTATTTGGAGTTGAAGCTCAATAGGAGGATGCCCCCTCAAAGAGGAAACTGAACATGAGAGGATCTCTTCCATAATAGGATTCATTGTATGGTGTTTCCCTACCCCAAGGGTTTTGATATAACAAAGAGGTGCTTTTCTATATTGTTATCTGAATATTTGTGGATTTTCTGTATGCAAGTATTTGTTTTTTAACAAAATCGTATTCAATACTTATCGTGAAAGTTAATTATGCCTCTTCTAAGTTATATAAAATATTTCTCACATTTCACTTTTTTATATTGCAAACCATCAAATCTACATAAGAAAACCAATCAACAATCTTCAAATAAACATGGAATTAAAATTTGAGCTAAGTCCATCCCCTTAGTAATATGGTAATTTGTATTAAGAATTATTTAAGATACCATACATGCTTAAATCATGGCAATAAGACAATGTGTCAAGGAAAGCATACAACCCCCCTATTAGTAGTGTGCACATAACATATAACTAAAGATTTAGATGTTATGTGACAAATAGTGTAAGTCAATTTATAACATAGGGATCATTCAATAGTGGTGACATAAACTTCAATTCTTAACCTTGAAACAATGAAAAATATGAGTGTAATGTTTGCATCATAGTATAGGTCGTCTAGTTTATAGTTCCATCAATCTCCTTGGAAAATGTCTCAAAAAAAATAAAGAGACCAAGTGATTCTAAGTGTAATTGACATAACGAGTTCCAATCACATCTAATACAGGCTTTGTTAAAATTATGTCTCAATATTTGAGAAGGTAATGCAGGCATTCAAATTAGTTTTGGTGACAATAAGAGAATTATTATGCTAGATTGATCAGGGGATCAAATTTTGCTTAAATTTCAAAGTGCTCAGAATGCGACGAAAATAGTGCCATTGCGTCCGTCTCGTCTTCCTGATTCTGGTGGTATATTTACTTTGTCAAATGGACTCCATATGGAGAAGATGTCGCGATCTGTTCGTCAAGCCAAATAGGCAAAAAATTTGATGCTGACTGTACGAGTCCGTACAGTCTGTACGGTCTGACGTGGCAGGACCGTACGACCGTACAATGGTGACGTGGCAGATGTTGGTTGTTTGACAGATAGCGAATCAGGAGCTGACACATGTTATATGGTGGCAAATGGTATGAGGACACGTGGCCCAACCCGTGGGCACCACGTGTCACTCATTGTTTGGTTTATTGGTTCATTGTTTTTATATAAAATTGTTGGAGTCCGCGGGGTTCGACCCCCGAACCTCCCTCCACAACAGAGCCTTCGCAAATGTCGCCGAACCATTGGACCACAGGTCCTACATTGTAAACTATATCCATTTGATTATATTTGAATTAAAAACAATGTAATATCCGATGGGGGTCGGGTCGGGCTTAGCCCCGGCCTATGGTCGTTGCATTGCTATATGACCGTGCCATATGAAATGTAACCAACAATTATATATGTGCGTGATTTGAAACTTAGTTTTTGATCGTATGCCTATTGACCATATGACCATGTGTGGAGCGCGGGTAGTTTTAAAACGAATTAACCACCCTTTTGCCAAGCGCGCGGTCATATGCGCCATACGCCCAGGTGCCGAGGCGGTTAGGGGCTGGCACGCCCTTAACCGTTCTACGGTTTGCACCGTTGGCGCGGTTGCGCCCGGTGTTGGGTTTTCACGCTTTAAAATGCATGTGAGCCAGGTTCATTCAAGAAGGGTGTGTTTTGTAGATGCAGAGACAACAAGCTTGAAGAGCGGACTTCCAAGAGGCATAACTTCTTCATTTTTCGACCGATTGAGGTGCCGAAAGAGCGCATACAAGGGTTTTGGGACGCTCTAAAGCCATTGGAGCACTCGGTTTGTTAGTTTGATCATTGTAAGACATGTTTTTGAGCACTTTTTGAGAAATTAATAATAATGATCCATTGGAAGCTGGACCAGGAGATGTAGCCCATAAGAGGGGTGAACTCCTTTATCAATTGTTGTGCTTATGTGTTTATGTTCATTTATTATGCTGCTGTCTATGTGTAATTTTCATAAGTAATCCTTTAATTTATGTGTTGCAAACTGATCCTTTTGCTTTAAACACATAACATTCACTTGCAATAAATTTCAAGTTTTTTCAAGTCTTCTTCATTTTTAGATCATAGATGTTACTTCACATCAACATGAAACAAAAGCGCTCACAAATAACCTAAAATATCTTAACATATAGATTAAAGGGGAAAATATTTGGTGCGAAGAAGATATTCATTTCCACTTATTTATTTATTTGTTCTTTAGTCTTATTCTTAAATTTATCTATAGACAAATTTAAGATCAACTATGTGCTCGAAAGGATGCATAAAACTTGTATGTAATTCTAAAGAAGACAATCACAAGGATGCATAGTATGTAATGCTTGAAAGTATGCATAGTATGTAATGCATAAAAGACAATCACAAGTGTCATCAAACATCTTAGGTATATTTATGAAATTTATTGTCACATAGATATGCCAAGTAAACACTAAGAGTATTAACCATTAAGTTTTCAGAGATTAAGGGCACCAACAATATTATTCTAAGTAGTGAAAATAACAACCAATGTTATGGCACCATAAACTATGAGTATGAGATCTATATGACTCTGTATGCATTACCATAGAAAGACCAGAAGTATTTCAATAAATGATCTCTACAAGCTCTCAAGCAGTCTTCTGTTAAGAGTAACATATTTCATAAAAAGGAACCTTTAACTATGCAATGAACCAGACTATGTTGAAATCCTCAGAACAAAGACATGTTTAGTGTGGCATTAGTGAATTTAATCTTTGAAAGGAATTCAAGATCCGAAATTAGCATAAACATTGCTAAGAAATGGAGTAAAAAGCCTCAAATTGTGCCCTTATGCAGACCACGAACCATTATTATCTATACTAAAATGATACTAGAAATCACTTTATTCATTCAAATTTGTTTAAGTGAGGAGAAGAAAGGTTATTGTTCCATAAACGTCATTTCATATCACTATAAAATGAATTTATCTCTGAAGATTAAAATGAGATGTTAGCCTCTCACGAGAAAAGGTGAATATCGAAGAGAATAATGTTAGGCTCCTAGAGTAAACCATTCCAGAACAATAGGGAATTGATTTTTCTTTATTCGTCTTTATTCATCTTCAAATCAAGAAGAATCTCAATGTTGTCTTGTCACTTTTACATGTTGAGTAAATAAGAACAATACAAGTTATTTACCAAGTATTTACAAACATGAATTTAAAGCAACTAAAGAAAGGTGATAAGTTCCAAACAATTTCAGAGTTGTTCTTTTTTGTAAATTATATAATGCTAGTGTAAAAAATATTCGTGTACACCAATACCATTTAACTTTAAATAGATTCTATACACAAGTGAAAGGATAGGTAAAAAGTTTATTTTTCATTTGAAGAATATTTTGGTCCTCCCTGATTGTAATTTCCTATCTGACCAACTCATAAGGAGCCAAAATCTAAGGTCCCATCATTAGATCATAAAATATTCCATGCATTCAAAGTCCTCAAAGATAAGAAAACCTGTAGCCAATTAAACATTGGCATTCTTTAGATCATAAAAAATATTCCATGCATTCAAAGTCCTAGTAGATAAGAAAACCCGCAACCAATTAAGCACTAGTATTCTTGTATAACTTTATCAACATATAATGCATGTGAATGCATATGTGTTTACTGTTAAACAGAAAAATATTTCAATGAAAAATAATTAAGAAATATTTGTGTTGAAGTTGCATAAAATTAATTATGTTGAATGATTAATTTAAGCTTTTTTAACAAATATAACTTGACTTGATTAATTTAAGCTTTTTTAACAAATATAACTTGACTTCAAATTGGTTTTCATGCTTTCTACTGACCAAAATTTACATGTGTCCCTTGTGAAATCCCTCATTAAGTGACATAGCATCCCACATTTAATGCTTCCATTTTTAATGACGACTTGACAACAACCACATTTGCAATCCATAGTTATGAAGACTATGGTAGAGATGGGTGGAGAATTTATTTTCATATTAGTGCCACAATGGTAAAGTCTTAACGTAGGGTGAAAGTCACCAACAAAGCTATCATGAAAATAATTTTTTTTTCAATAGAAAATATTTTAATGAAGGAAAAGTTCCCTTTAAACAGAGGCTTCAGAAAGGGAAGGAGGTGACCTTGTAGTACAACCTCATACTCTCCAATACTAGGGTTGGATTGGTAGTTTCACGAATAGGAGAGAGAAGGTGATCGGGTCAATAGTATCGCAAGTCGACTAACTAGTTGAGACTCAGGTCAAAACTCAACCAACTCACCAGGTTTAATAGTCACTTGAATGACTCGAAAGTCTTTGTACCTGTCAAATGGATTGTGGGATTCTCCTAGTGCTGAGAATTCACCAAAGAACTCTACAATTTTTATTTGGTGATGAGAATTGATCCGAGCATGGAGCGAGGCTTCATCAGAAAACTTGAGGCCAGCTACCCATTAGCAGGATATCCCTCCAAATTCCAAGATTTTGATATAAGCAAGTCATTCGTATTTGATAACAATTACTTTAAAAATATGGTGGCAAGTAGAGGGATTTTGTTCTCAGACCAAGATTTGTTTAGCAGAGATAACTAAATGAGCGACATAGTAATGAGATTCGAAAGACTAAGAACATTGACACAGATAAAGGTCAATGAAATATCAACGAGGAGGGGCCAATGACCCAAATATGTCACAGTTTTTTATCTGACTGAACTTGGGCATATGGTTCCTCCTCTTATACATATTCAACAACTGAATATTTCACAATTCTTACAATATGACATTGCATGATTAATTTGTCACAACTATTAAGCACAATTATAATGTGTTAAATTTGAAAGAACGTTAACTTTATGCATCTATATCATTTGAAATAATATATCAAGAACAATGGAAAGAATGGTTGGGTCAAGGTGTCAAAGGAAAAAATAAATAAGGGTCGGCCCCTTTCCTGCCTTTCATGACCACTCATGTCCTCCATGCCTTCCAGGCCATTCAAGTTGATTGTCGTGCATCTGATCTACATTCTTTTGTAAGAAATCTATCGTGGTCCAGGTTGATGTTGCTAGAGGAAAGTCAAATATATTTTCACTCTGAAGATGTATTGGTGGTTGATGGTGTCGAAGATTATTCACATAATATTGTGGAGATGATTGGACTTCACAATGAATCAGAATTCATTCAATATGGTGTAAGTGTTGATATCTTAATGCATAATATTTTTTAATATAGAGATGCTCTTATTCTATCGCTATCAGTGTCATTTCAAATGAAATGTGAAAGTTGATTGCTTATGTATCATGAGCATTGTTTGGATTTTTAATAGCCTAACATCTTTGTGGATCTCCAGTGATTTCTTGGTGTCCAATATGAAAGATTTCCTTGAGTAGAATTTAGTTCTTTATAGTCTTCAATGAGTTTGTCAAGGACTAGTATTAGGTAGACATTAGAAAACCCCAAACTCTTGAAGAAATAATCCAAAGGGAAGATGAAAATAGAATTCCTTTAAAGATTTTCGTTTTTGGGAAATATGTTTAAAAATTTGGTCATCTCAGGAGATTCATAGATCCCTAAAATCCCCAAGGTGCAATTATCAGTGACCGAAATTATAAAAGTTACACACTGTTGAAATATAGTTTCGGGTTTCCATCAAATTCACTGACCAAAAATTAACCACACACAAAAACGTGGAGAGTGTTTTATTGTGACTTTAACCCACGTCGAAGCCTTCAATATCGAAAATTTATGAGAGGCATGTCAAGGCATAATTTTGACTGAAGTGAGGACCAATAGCACCCTCATCGACTTCATTCTCTTGATAGTTGTGGATGCCATCTTTATACTGCCAATGCAAATTATGGTGATGATTCCAGGGTTCAAACCCCTCCTTTTGTAATAGTATTTCTACAGGAGGTACATTTTTATACCATGTCAAGGGGGGTTCAACTTGGCACCATTCCATGGCATTGAGATGTAGGGAGAAAAGAGCGATAAGTGTATTAGGCTTAAAATTCATTCGGTTTTGTCCCTATCTGTTGCAGAATTCAAAGGAAATTAACAATACTTAGATATAGATATAGGTATATCACCATGTTATTTGAATAGGTCCTCGTTCATGTTATATGTCCATGTTATTCTCTTATTTGAAGCAATAATCCCATGTGTATGGGTCGTCTGGAGTCGTCGCCCACCTGCCTATTCAAAGTTCAAACCCAATTACATTAATGTGATTATTAACAATAAGGAATTCCCATGAGACAGAAGGGTTATATAAGTCGAAATTAATATTACTTATGGTTTCCTAAGAAACAATGAAGTCGTTGTAGGTGTAGAATATGCCGCTGAAATTATGCAGAAGGCGTCGAGCATGCGTCGTCATTTTTTTGCTTCAGAAATTTAATGAAAACATCTTCACTTATGATTGATGTGACTCTATGTTGTGTAGAAACATGAAAAAACAAAGTACCCATCACCGCCATTGAAGTGAGGGCCAATAACACCCTCATCGAATTCATTCTCCAGATAGCCATGGACGCCATCTTTAGACTGCCAATGCAAATTATGGTGATGATTCCAGGATGAAAACCCCTCCTTTTATAGCAGTATTTATACATGAGGTATATTTTTATACCATGTCATGGGGGGTTCAACTTGCCATCATTATGTGGCATTGATAGTGGAAGATAGCGTTCTCATGGTTGAACCTACAAGCCACACCATTCATAATGATATTTATACCAAGTGTAGGGTGTAACTTAAAACCATTTCTGTTGTGATTAGTGTGTTATCCTCCTTACTTCCTTCAGTTGTCCATTCCATATTTCTCACATCTTCTCCATCCAAATGATGCAAGAGTGTTTCGTTGGGAATAAATTCATCCACCGAAAATCATTACGCTCTAGCATTAGAGAAAAATCCCTCCTGGAATTCAATTTATTTCGTCTTACAAATGGCTTTACTAAAACATTTAATAGTAGCAAAGCTCCCATCTCTCAAAAATCCCCTATAGATGCTAGCAAACCCATTTCTTCCCAGTAAACTTTTTTCTGAGAAATAATTTGTTGCATACTCAATTTCTTCAAGATTGAATCTGAAGAAACCACTCCCTATTCCTCTATCAATCAATCGATCCCAGTCACTAGAATACTTTAAAAGTATCATAGGTAGAGAACATGTTTTTCTTTGATCTTCACTGTAATTACGGATGCTCTGGTAGAAAAAATAAAAGATGGCAACTGGATGCTCTAGCAGCAAAAAAGAAAAGATGGCAACTGTAGGTGCGCTAGCGCAATGAGGTAGTGGCGAGTTGGGGATGAGTGAGGCGGTGGCAAGGTGAGGATGAGGAGGTGGCCAAGGGTTGAGCAGCATCAGAAGCATGTCAATTGCTTGGACTGCAATGTAATTCTTTGCAGACATCGACTGCAATGTAACTGTCAGAGCCTCCAAACGACCTAGTAACAAAATTTATATTTTTTTTAAATCATATTTATATTTTGATAATTGAGGAAATAGAATGTCATACACCACGCCAATAAAGTCCCATCACATCTCATTGAACCAATCCTAAATTTTATTAGAGAATTTTAATAAATAGATAAACAAGTTTGTTTTAAAGAACAAATAAATTTAATACTAAATTTATGTAAATATGTAAACTTGGGAAATATGGTTAAAAACTTGCTAAAATACACCAATTAATGAAACAAAATGCACCATTTAATATGCAGTCAACGATAGTTGACCACAGGGTGAAAGCTAAAGTCCCTCGCCGGAGGCAAGGACTAATAAGAGAGGTTATTTTGTTTTCTACTTACATTTCCAACACACCATGATATGTGATCTAATATGCATCACTAACGATTTGATGTTTTTTATATATTTATTTATTTGTAGAAAAATTACATACTCACTCTCTAAGAAGATAAATTCAGTTATTATGAGGGATGAGGGAATTACACATACAACAATCAATACCCCACACATATATATTTCAATACCCCACACATATATATTTCAAAGCTTATAATTTCAGAATAAAAAATATTACAAAATCTAAAAAGAAAACTAACTCAAAGTTTGTTAAATAAATAGCTTATTTTATCTTTAATAAATTCAATTTGACATCTTGAAATGGGAAAATGTATAGATGAGAAAACAATGTGAAGGACAAACTTTAACAATTGTTACTGACACCTCCTTTGATTTATTGAACACATATAAATGTATATGAAGCATCTGATCAAATAAAAAAACATGACAAGCCACAACTTGGTGATCATTAGGTAATGTTGCTCATTCTTTTATGGTCATGGTACATATAAACAATGTCATCTTTCGTATATACAGTCCAACTAATTAAATCATGAATGTGTAGGGTATACAATCTTAAAATCTTAAGGGTATATTGGAGGTCATTCAATGTAAGGTAGACTAGGTCCATATTATTAAATAAAGCCCACTATGATAATATACCTTTAAGATTTCAAAAGATTTCAATTTTTATATATACAGATCATGTGATATATATATATATATAATGACAATGTCCTTTTACATACTTTGTTTTCTTTATGGAGTCTTTATTCTCGTGAACTATTACATTCCTTTCAATCTATCTACATTCCAATGACAATGACAATTTCCTTTTACATGCTTTGTTTTCTTTATGGAACCTTTATTCTCGTGAGCTTCTACATTCCTTTCAATCTCCAAGATCTTCCAGTCTGTTTACGGAGTATGAATATATATGAATATAAGAAAATAAGAGAAGCCAAGGAATTTGTTGTTTTTTAATCACAATTTATTAGACATTATACACAATTTATTATGAAGTAGATTGTATAATATTAGTGTGTTACTAGCCATGGTGTTAATATCCATGGGCCCTTGATAGACACACGGTAGCTTCCAAATATAGTTTGGAACCACTATGTCTACATTTTTTGACCTCGGGCCTGCCCAGAAACCAGTAAAAATTGAACAATAAATCATGTCATACTATATATTAGTGATACTAAATCATGTCATATTCAAAGTTATATTAAATCATGTCATATTCAAAATTTATTTATTGGTTACAATATATCGTGAAACTGGAACATCATTGTTTATAGCTTACTTATAGGGTTTTGTTGGGGGAGGATAACCAGATAGAGTTCTCGGAGGAGATTATGGGAAACTGTGCTTATAGGGGAGATGTAAGGAAGGACTATTTAGGGAAGGCGTCGGAAGAGGAGATAGTAGGGACGTCTGGGTGGAGGGGGGAATTTTGTTCTAGATTTGAGGAATGAGGCTCAGCCGAATGTTGTGGGGAAAAGAGGGTTATGGCCAGTCTTGAAGGCTGTTATCTTTTGGAGGGGGAAACTTGTTTTTTGGGGAATTCGACAGAGAAGGAAGTATTGCGGATGGGAATTTGTCTAGCTGGCTCGGGGGGCGAGCATATCCTGATAGTTCCATCTCCTTTTTAGTCATTCATTAGTTCGAACGGGTCTTCTGAGATGGTTGGGAGCTCGACATACCTTAGTTATGATGTGTCATTAACCAATACAGTAACTACTGGAGGAACGGAGGATCGGGTGGAAACTGCATCTGCATTTGTTATGGATGCAAAAAATTGTGGCGTTGATGATGGTGATCTGGCTCCTCTGAGCACAGATTGTCTAAAAATTGTTGAGATAAACCCGTCGGTATTAAATACTATGGGCCCGGAGGAGCGGGCAGATTTGGCATCGTTAATGACAACGGATGCTAAGAGTCTCGGGGTTGGCGGAGGGAGGCTTTCTCGTCTGAGTACTTTACAACAGTCTGAAGTGGTTGTTTCGCCCGCGACAGATGAGTCTGTATTAACCCGTATGAGTGGATCACCTGCAATGGCAGGGAGCTCGGACTGACATAGGTTAGTTGCGCCAAAACCCGTTCTTGTGAATCATGTAAGTTCGGAGGAGCGGGTGAGCGGAGGGAGTCTCGATGGTCTGAATTCTTTACAGCATTCTGATTCGACTGTTCTACCTGTGTTGGTTGAGCATGTCATTAATCGGTCGAAGGTGTCACCTGTGATGGAAGGGATCTCGGTTTCTCATAGATTTGATGTGTCAAACCCCGGTGTTGTGTCTATTATAGGATTGGATGAGCAGGTGATTAATGCAACAATTGTTGTATCAGATGCCAATTTCTATGGGGTTTGTGTTGAGTGTCATGATAATTTAAGAGGCAAACATCAATCTGAAATGAATACACTTCCTGATATAGATGAGACGCTAATATCGTTCATTCCTTCTTATAAAGAAGTTCTTAACCGGCCTCCATTGTCGATTTATGTTGGGGGAGAACTTTTACCCTTGAATGTAGAAAGGAAATTGAAAAAAGAGATTAATAGGAAAGGTTCTGAAAAAAAATCGGTGGGGGAGACACCTCTCATAAAAGGGGTTGTGCATGGAGCACTAGAAAAAGAATTTTCCCCTATAAAAACTAGAAGTGCGAGGAAGATAGGTAAGATGGACCACGGGCTCTTAGAGCTCAAAAATCCCTTGTGGGGGTTAAAAAATGATCATAGCAACCCTAAATGTTACAAGAGTTGGGGGAACTCCAAAGTACTTAGCCTTCAAAATATTTCTCGCTGTAATCAAACCGGATGTGATGGAAGAAAAAGAAAGAGAGACCTATGCAAAATTACTGCCTAGTTGATACTTATGTGGGGTGGATTCTTCTCGATTATCAAGCGGGATACTTTCTTCTTGGAATCCAGTGAAAGCTTAATTTTCTGCTTTTCTGACCCCTACAGGGATACTTCTGGAGGGATCAGTAAAAGAACTGAATAAAAGTCTAAAGGTGATAAATTGTTATGGACCGTATATTGACAGAGAGGATTTATGGGTGGATATTAAAAGGTATGGTATACTTAAAGATTGTAATCTTATTTTGGGGGGTGATCTAAACTTTACCACCTCTAACAGAGAGGTGTGGGGATCACATGCTAGAGTCGACCCGCTACAAAAAAAATTCTGCCAATTGATACAAGGTGAGGAGCTGATGGATGTTGAGCCCTTAAAAATACTCCCTACATGGATAAATGGAAGAAGTGGTCAAGAGTACATAGAAAAGAGATTAGACCGATTTCTGATAACTAAAGATCTTGCACTTTCAGGTCTCAGATACAGATCATGGGTGTGCAATACAAAGATATCAGATCACATGCCTGTGATTCTACATTTGGAGCAAGATAAGGAATTGATAAGTTATCCTTTTAAATTCAATTATGTTTGGCTAGAGGATACAAAATTTGAAAATTTAGTGAGATCAAACTGGCATGGACTTTTGGGTACAAAGATGTTGGATCCTATGGATTCATTGGTTAAAAAACTAAAAATTCTCAAAACTTTGGTGAGAAGATGGGAAAGAAAGAAAAAGATAGAAACAAAGGAAGAATTAGTGAACTTGGAATATGATTTGGACACATTATACATAAAGTTTCTTGGGGGCCTTGTGAAGGAGGTAGATAAAAGTGAGGTATCAGAAAAATAAAGGAGGAAATCGTTTTTATTAAGTTAGGAGGAGGAAACTTGGAGTCATAAGAGTAGGATTAATTGGTTGGTTGCAGGTGACAGAAATACTAAGTTCTTCCATGCTTATACAAATTGTAGAAAAAAAATCAATATAATATGGAATATTAAAAAGGAATATGGAACTATGATTACATGTAAAAAAGGAATACAAAAGGAAGTAGTTGAATATTTTCAGAGTGTTTTTAAGGCTCGGGATAATCTCACTATTTTTAATCAGTTAGTAGTTATCATAAATTATCTAAGGATTTTCTCAGTTGAGGAAGGCCAAAGACTAACAGAACTAGTTACTTTAATTGAAATCCAGAAAACACTTAAGGGCTTCAAAGCCTCAAAAAGTATTGGGCTGGATGGTTGGACTGTAGAATTTGTTTTAACGTTTTTTGATATTTTAGGCAATCAAATTTTGGAGATGGTTGAAGAAACTAGGAGGAAAGGTAGGGTCATTGGCGCCTTGAATGCAACTTTCCTGGCACTTATTCCTAAGAGTGATAAACCAGAAACATTTGAATGATATAGGCCAATTGTGATTTGCAATTTGGTGTATAGGATTATTACTAAAATAATTGCTAATAGAATAAAAATTGCTTTCTCAATTGGTATTTCAAAGGAACAATTTGGGTTTTTGGAGGGCAGAAAAATTACAAATTCCATTGGTGTAGTACAAGAATCCTTACACAGCATTAAGGTAAAAAATATCAAAGCTTTGGTCCTCAAACTAGATTTGATTAAGGCATATGACAGAGTGGAATGGGGATTTTTAAGGTTAGTGTTACTACAGGTGGGATTGAGTCTAGAAACCACAAAATGGAATATGGGGTGCGTTACTTCGGAAAATTTTGCTATATTGGTCAATGGAAGTCCTACCAAATTCTTTAAAAGTTCAAGGGGCTTGAGACAAGGGTGTCCACTATCCCATTTACTCTTTCTACTTGTGATAGAAGGGTTGAGTAGAATCATACAGGAACAGGTGAAGAAAAGGAATATACAAGGTGTTACAGTGTCTAGAGGATTAAAAGTTACTCACTTGATGTTTGTAGATGATGTTATTCTATTTGGAAATGGAAAAATCACAGAATAGACAGTTTATAAGGAGGTCTTGGATGTAAGGTCTCTCCAATAGAGCCTTATAAAACATAAATTTAAGTATATAAATGTTATCCTAAATTCTTTACAGTTCATTATTCAGCATATAACAACTCATTGTTCATCATAATTTAAAATTTAGCATCATAATAATGAATAACATATTCAGCATAAAAAAATAATGAACAATATAACAATAATTAACACAGCATAATAATGATGATAAATACCTCAAACTGATGTTGTTCTGAAACTCTGCCCCAAGCTGAAGCTCTACCCAAAACTGACTAACCTCCCAGCGAGCTAGGAACAACCTATTTGGCGCCCTAGCCCCAGGATTCCTTATGGTTTCCTGGCCCCCGAGCCCAAAATTCCCAGCAGCAGGTGCCCCCTATGAAAGTCCTCAAGAAAGCTCCTCAAGCAAGCTGCCAGTAAATCTAGAAATACATATCCAGTCCCAAAACTCCCCCTCTTCCTCTTCTCCTTCTCTCCCAAGAAAATATTACCCCAAAACAAAAGAAGACCCCCTTCCCAAGTGTTTCCCCTTGCCTTATCCTCCTTTCCCTCATTATTCACCGTCTTATCTGCCCATTAAACCTCAACCACCTTATCCCCCCTTCCATAAATGGGTCCATCTACCGATACACTAAGTCTCTAAAATAAAAATTAATAATTATTAACTAAAATTCATTAAACAAATATTTAATCATGAAATTAATTAATTAAACTAATATTCATTAAACAAATATTTAATCATGATAATTAATAAATTAATTAGGGTTGTTACATACACCCACCCTTCAAGAAACTTTGTCCCAAAGTAAAAGTATTTTATGATACAAGGGAAATGACACATGGTTCACACATTCATATCCAATAAACAACATTATCAGTAAGTAAGCCAAGAAAACTCATACATACTAGTGTACATGTGCAAGAAATGCATGTGTATCTAGTACATACAAGTCCCGTGCATGTAGTAATAACAATAACTATCACCTCTATAGTAATTTTTGTATGCATCCAATCCAATCAACAAGACTATTCATTTTATAAAAGATAATAAACCAATCAAATTTTTGTGAAATCCCTTAATTACAATAATCTATCTCAGCAATGTTTATTTAGACAATTGTAGTTCAGTTAAGTAATCATGAATATAGATATATACACATTTTCTTTTTAGAAGGAAAAACAATAAATTCCACCATAAGGCAAATCTCCATACACTCAACTATTTCTATTCATCTTTCCTCCCTAACTTACTTCCATCTTCCATTCATATCCTTCCTCTGTTGGATTATCTTGGAGTGTCAACTATATTTACCTAACTCCAAATAGAACCCGTAAGTGGAAGTGTCACTATCTTGACCAAGCTTCCCCAACAGGCAACTGATAGTCAGCATCACACATCTAGGGGAGCGTGAGCTAACACCATCCTCCCATGACTCCAGGTTTCATAGGATACACGGTGGGAAATGCATCCACCCCTCTTAATAGGAATAGGGTCCACACCCTACAATGGAATATACAGTGGCACCATGTTGCTAGGAATTTTTTCATCGTTTATTCAATTTTAGGTAGTCTTACCACCTGAAATCCTGCACTGGTCCACATATCATAGCAATGCATTCAAACCAATATGATTTCACATACAAAGATTCATACCATATTTTTTCTCGGTCGGTGGTCATGACATCCACTTTCATTACCATATTTTATAGCCCGATGACCTGCAGATTAGTCTATAACACAAACTCATACATATATATCCATTATTATCATGTAATTTCATACAACCATAACCTCAATTCAGTATCCACGTACCAACAACTTTGATATCGAAGTTTTCAAGTTAGAAATAGATCTCATAATATCCCCATAATTCAATTGAAGTTACTCGCTCATAGAATTTTCATTTACATAATAGATCGCATCATATCCATCATCATTCAAATAACATTTAAACATTCACATAATAGATCGCATCATATCCATCAACATTCAAATAACATTTAAACATTCATAGAATTTACATTCACATAATAGATCGCATCATATCCATCATCATTCAAATAACGTTTAAAAATTCATAGAATTTACATTCACATAATAGGTCGCATCATATCCATCATCATTCAAATAATGTTTAAACATTCATAAAGGTTCCTACATCTTAAAAATTCAAGTGTATCATTAATAGTTTCACTGTGAATAGAAAATAAAGGTGATTAGGCCTCAGGTAATCCTAGTTGTCTAAGTCAAAAGATGGTGTTACATACACCCAACCTTCAAGAAACATATTCTCGAGGTGGTCAAAAAAGTGAGGGATAATCTCGTCGTAATGTCTCGGCATCCTCCCAAGTAGCAGATCTTAGACAATACTTGTCCCACTGGACCTTAACTTGGTCTACTAGATGGTTCCTAAGCTATCATACTCTACGGTCCAATATGCATAACGGTTCTACCATGAGAGTTCCCACATCCGATACCTACAATTCTTTCCAATTTAGTTTATGTGATTCGTCAGCAACATAATGACGTAGAACAGATACATGAAAAACATTATGAGTTTTATGCAAGTGCAGTGGCAGTACGAGATGATAGGCAATGGGTCCAGTTTTCTCTTGTATTTTGAACGGTCCTATAAATCGAGGTGACAACTTTGTCCCCTTCCCAAACCAAATGCTACTCTTATTAGGCCTGATACAGATGAAAACCTGATCTTCCACTTTATAACTTCGGTTAGTCGTATGTGCGTCAGCATAAATTTTATGTCTATCATGTGCTTCCTTTAGTCTCTGCCTAGTCTGAATCACCTATTCCTCCATCTCTTGAATCAATTCTGGCCCAATTTTCACGCGGCCTTGTAATCTTTCCCAACTCAATGGTGTTATGCATGGCCTTCCATACAGATCTTCATAGGGTGGCATTCCAATGGAGCTATGAAAACTATTATTGTAGGTGAACTCTACCAAAGGTAGGTACTTCTCCCAATGGGTTTGATTATCCATAACATACATCCTAAGAATTTCTTCCATAACCTGATTTACTCTCTCATTTTTCCCATCTATTTGAGGATGATAAGTTGTGCTTAAGTTCAACTGAGTCCCCAACACTGACTACAAACTTGTCCAAAACCTAGAAGTGAATCTGGAGTCCCTATCTAAAATTATCTTCTTGGGTATCCTGTGCAAACAGATGACCTCACTTACAAACACACTTGCCACATCAATGACATCGTAAGTGTCTCTAACCGGAACAAAATGAGCACTCTTGGTCAACTTATCAACTATCACAAGAATGGCATTGTGTCTATGATATGTGAGTGGCAACCCCACAACAAAATCCATATAAATGACATCCCACTTGGACATAGGAACATCATGTGGTTGTAGGAGACCTGTCGGGTGATGGTGTTTGGCTTTCACTTGTTAACACTCTAGGCACTTGGCAAAGAAATGGACTACATCGCGCTTCATGCCTACCCAGAAGAAGAGCTTCCTCATGTCTACGTATATTTTCTTCACACCCGGATGCGCACAATAAAGTTCTCTATGGGCTTCCTTCAGTATGATACTTCGAATATCCCCACCTTCCGGGATGTACATCCTTCCTCGGTATCTTAATAGTCCATCTGCTTCCAAGATATATCCTTCATACTTTGGATCTAACTTCCTCCCACTCTCTAGGTTTGAAGTAACCTTTAAATACCAATTATCTCCAAGGAGTTACGTCAACACACGTTCCCTCAGATTGAATTTTAACGGTACCAAAGAGAAGACGCGTGGTCTCCTACTCAAGGCATTCGCGACCACATTTTATTTTCCCTTGATGTATGCAATACCAAAATCATACTCACTCATAAACTCACTCCATCGCCTCTTCCTGGCATTAAGATCCCTTTGAGTTAAGAGATGTCTTAAAATTTCATGGTTTGTTTTGAGCTCAAAGTTTCGCCCCACTAGATAGTGCCTCCAAAGTTTCAGAGCTAGCATTACAGCTACCAACTCTAAATCATGAGTAGCGTAAATATCCTCATGTTTCTTCAACTTCCTTGATGCATAAGCTATCACTTTTCCATCCTACATTAGCATGGCCCCCAACCCTTTCTTTGAGACATCCATGGAGACTATGAAGTCCTTTTCCATATACAACACTCATAGAATTTGTGCACTAGTTAGTAACCTATTAAGCTCGATGAATGCACTATCACATTCTTCTGTCCATTCATACTTGACCACCTTGCGCTGCAAAGTGGTGATGGGTTTCGCTATTTTAGAGAACCCTTCCACATATCTCCGATAATAACTTGCTAGCCCCATGAAGCTTCTTACCTCATGAGCATTTTCCGGCACTAGCCATTCCATAATGCCCTTTACCTTTTCTGGGTCCACAGAGATTCCTTCACTGGAAATGATATGAACTAAATAGTGAATTTCTTTCTGAAAGAAGGAACACTTCAACAACTTCCCATACAATTTGTTCTCTCTAAGATAGGACAACACCACTCGCAAGTGTCCCTCATGTTCTCTTTCGTCCTTGGAATAGATGAGGATATCATCTAGAAAGACTTGTACAAAGCGGTCTAAGTACTTCTAGAATACACCATTCATGAGGCTCATGAATACTGCTAGCATATTGGTCAATCTGAAAGGTACTAAAATGAACTCATATTGCCCAAACCGAGTTCGAAATGCAGTTTTAGGGATATCACCCTCCTTAATCCTTAACTAGTGATACCCTAATCAAAAATCATTTTTTGAGAATATCATTGCTCCTTTCATATGATCAAAGAGATCATTTATCCGTGGCATTGGGTACCTATTTTTCACTGTAGCACGGTTCAAGTCCTTGTAATCTATACATAGTCATAAGGAACCATCCTTCTTCTTCACAAAAATTACCGGTGCACCACAAGGTGAGACACTAGGCCTTATTAGCCCTAAGTCGAGTATCTCTTTCAACTGCATTTGCAACTCACAAAGTTCTGGCGCTATCATCCTATACGGAGTTTTGTGAATTGGTTTTGCACCTGGTTTTAGCTCAATAATAAAATCAAGCTCCCTCTCAGGAGGTAACCCTGGCAACTCGTTCGGAAAGACATCCTTAAACTCTGACAATACAGGGTACTAATCCAAGGAGGTTCATTTCCTTTCATTCACTTCTACCACTACATAAAGTTGACACCCTTGCCTCATGCACCGCTTAACCTTCATAGTTGAGATAAAGCGTAGAGACACCTTTCTCCGTGCACCATGGATCTCTACTGGCCTTCCTTCATTGTCAACACAAAGCACCCTTTTTGTGAAACACTCTACCATAGATTGATGGGCTTCTAACCAATCCATTCCAATGATTAGGTCATATGTCCTAAGGGCAGTGACGTAACCTTCAACCTGGTAGTACACACTCCCAGGTCTACTAGACAATTATTATTGCTAGGTCCTACCTCTTGTTCTTCCCCCAAATCCATCTCAACTTGTTTAAAGTCATCGTGCTCATGGGTTGCCAACCCACTCTTTTCTAATGCATATGGTGAAATGAAACTATCTGTAGCACCAAAATCAAATAAAATTTTAACATTGATATGATTTAGTGTACCTGACAACTCCACCACCATGGATTGATGTTATTCCGGGCGATCATTAAGTGCTGCATAAATCTGGTGGCTGCCACTTGCTCTTCCCATCGGGGCCTTTCTTTCTCTATGCACAAATTCTGCTTGCAACTCTGGGAAGTTACGCTGGTAATGGGGTCCTCCACATCCCCAACATCTAACACGACATTGAACCTATGCACTTCTCTGTGATGGTCTCTGAAATGATTTCCTTCCCCTGGAACCCTTGCCCCTACTAGTTGATCCTTCAGAAGGTCATGGACCTACCTGCATCGTTGGTGATGAATGGGATGATGTGCTCGCTGCCATCTAAACACCTGTGGCAAATTTCCTTGGTGAGACTCTATTACCATAAGGAGGTGGCCTAAAGATCCCTCCCCTGGAGAAGGTCCTAGGGGCCTTCCCCACGAATCCAAGATGATGTGGAAAGGTCGATCTCATACCCCCATTTAAGATCATTTGTTGCTCAGTATAACGTGCATTTTCAACTTCTTCCACTACTGAAGATGGTTTCCACATCCGTAACATGGCCCGTATCTTAGGTTTTAACCCATAGAAAAAGCGTTTTGCTTGTCGTTGATCATTATCCATGTATGAAACATATTTTACCAATTCCATGAACCTGATCTCGTACTCTTCCACGATCATGTTTCCTTATACTAGAGCATGAAATTCTCCCACATGATGTTCCTCGTAATAAGCTGGTAGATATTTCCTTCAGAAACTTTCCTCAAAAATTTCCCAAGAGACGGTGTCTAGGGTAAGGTGCAACTACCTTTGCAGGTTGCCGCACCAATTCAAGGCATTGTCCCTTAACTGAAAGATTGTTATTTTCACCTTTGATGTGGAAGCATAGTCTCTTAAGGAAAAAAATCATGTCATTCCTTCCAACCATGCCTCTGCACGTTCATTGGCACGACCCTCGAAAAACTCTGAAAGTTTGATCTTCTGCAGTTCTCTAGTGATGTCCTCGGGTGGAGGCCCTCCCCCTGAATCCCTCGACGCTTCATGGTTACCCTCTCCAAATGGTGGGGGCTCCACTTCAGGCGATGGTGGTGGTGGCATTGGCGGTCGTTGCGATGATGTCCCCCTGCCTCGATTTCCTCGATTCCTAACCATCCTATATAATTGAATCTGGATCAAACCAATGTTTTTCAGGGAAGAGTCTAAGGAAATTCACATTTACGCAACTTAAAATTGAAAACACAGGGTTAGGCGTAAGTTTTTTTTTACTTGTCTATAAACAGACGTTACTCTCTTTAGGGTAAGTGGCTAAAGTTCGAGGTCGAAAGCATCTAATCTTGGTATCTTGGTAGGTATCCTTCTATTTTTCTTACCTGGCTAGCTACGCTAGCATTGTGGTACCCTCACCCCTTACCCTAACTGACTTTCTTCTTTAGGTGTCTAACCCTTCCAGGTCATACAACCCTCCTTATTGAATATATTTTAAATGATTAATATAAAGATAAATAATTAATATAACATATATATATATATATAATCTTATATGTTATATTAATTTATTTAAAACTTTAGTAAATAAATATTAAATATTAAAATTAAAAACCATGTTTTATATTTACTCCTAAATAAAATTTAAAACTTATAGATAAATTATTATATTTAATCTTATACAAATATTTAAAGATATTCGAATGGGGTTGGTATCGTGGGACCTCGCATGAGGCCCACGTGTCCCCAGGTTCTCTATGCCTAAAAACCTAATCCCACTCTTACTCCCAATCATTTCTCATTCCTCCCCGACCACCTCTTCCTCTACGACTACAGGCCGAGGGTTCCTCTTCGTCTGCAACTGTAGGCCGAGGGTTCCTCTTCGTCCTACACCCTTCTGTTATTTCTTACATCTACATTTCGTTTGTTATTTTTGTCATTTTCTCAATAGAGGTGAAGGATGAGACTAGCCATGGCCGTCCCTCTACTCGGTCGACCCTGGTGTCCACGAGTTCAAGGACTAGAGGACACGTTGTGCATAGTGGTGTGTCCCCTCTACTCCTTCGTCGTGGTTCAACACTCGACACTTGGTATTGGTAACTGGATTTTGTTATGGGTTATGTGTTGGCCTAGCTCATGTTCTGCACGAGCTTTGGCTCTATGTGGGCTCTTGGTTTCAGCCATTTTGTGTTGTGTTGCAGGTTCTTGGCTTGGTGCTCTATGGTTGGTGCCCTTCGTGGGCTTTATGGTTGGCGCCCTTGGCGGAACAGTTAAATTGTTGATGATAAATATATCAGGTCAGGGGTTCTATTCTTGTCGACTGTTAGATACCTGTGGCTTTTCCTCACGGTTTCTCCCTTATCCATGGTTTGGCGCTTTGTGGGATGAGGTTTGTTGGCTAGACTGCGGATTTCAGAATTAAGTGAGGTAAGGCCTCACGGGCTTGACGTTAGCACTAGGATGAGATATGGAATGGTCTCAAGCTTTTCGCTTAGCGTTGAGCTTGTGTGGTTTCTACCTTGTGGGCTCGTCCATGGTGGCCTTGTGCTTGGGTGCTAGGCTTTGGCTCGAACCGTAGTGCAAGGACTAGTGCAGTCGTGGTCTCCTCCTCGTGGCTCGATGCATTGGGAAAAAGGAACAGTCTTCATGGCTTGGCGCTTGATGACTCGGGTTCAGACTTTGTGATGAGTTACGTGTTGTGTATGGTCTGGGCATGGGACGCATTGGTGTCACAATTAAACTTGATTGTTAATGCCATCAAAGGAGACAATTCCAGCACCCAGCAATCCCAAGCAGAGACTATTGTTGTGAGGGCAGAAGCAAGAGCAGAGGTAGGAGTAGTCTGGGGAAACAAACATAGGCGTACTACCATAAAGAAGGCACAATATTCCACTGGTACAGAGAACGATGCTATCATTTCTATCAGTGATAGCGTAGACTTGAGTGCACAAGAAGTTATTTGCAAAGTAGTGGTTATGATATCAAATCCCGTGGAGTAGTTTTGGTTTCTTTGGTTTCTTTTGGACCTGGGTAAGCCTGAAGTTGGAAACTGGATAAGGACTTATTGCTTGTGCTGAGTATTTTTAAGATACTGAGGAGCTTGTATGGACTCTGTTGATACCTAACGTATTTGAAAGTAGTTGGATTTGGAGTTTTAGTTAAAGTTGTTTTTTTTTCTTTGTGCATAATGGGGATATATTAGCTTTTGTATAAGTGATTGATTTTGTGATTCTTTTTTTTTGGTTGAAGGCTTGAGCCCTCGCTCTCTTCTTTAAAAAAAGATAATTCAATTTAAGAGATTAAATCATTTGTTTGAACTGAGATAACGGATTGTATTACCTAGTGGTTGTCTCTTTACTTTTGGGCCTTTGATTTTCTTTTTGTATATATATATATATCGTTGTATTAGGTACGCAGGTGCTTTGTATTTTTATTTTATTTTTGCTGGAATAAAACGTGATACTCCCAATGATTATAATTAACTTTTGTTTCAGCGTTGTCTGAAATCTAATGACTGAAACCAATATTTATGAGGGAGCTTTGTTATCTTTCTTTTGTGCNTTATGTCTATATCTGTGTTAAAAAATTTCAGTATGTATATTTTTATTTATATTTATATCTGTGTTAAAAAAAAAAATTGTGCTTGGCTTGCAGGTTAGGTGGAGCTGGAGCTGGAGCTTGGCCCTCGGGTCCAGATTTATATTTACTCATATATATATATATATATAGATTAATTAGGGTTTTAGGGATGCTTTTTCTAAATTGATATAAGGGGTTTCAATATAACTTATTTAGGGGTTGTTTAAATTTCTAGGTTGGAATAGTTCCATTCTTAAACTTTCCTTCTTACATGTGGGTAGGTGAGTAGGCCCTGGTCTAAGTTTTTAAACCAGAGCTCTGATACCATGTGTAAGATCTCTCCAACAGAGCCTTATAAAACATAAATTTAAGTATAGAAATGTTATCCTAAATTCTTTATAGTTCATTATTCATCATATAACAACTCATTGTTCATCCTAATTTAAAATTTAGCAGCATAATAATGAATAACATATTCAGCATAAAAAATTAATGAACAATATAACAATAATTAACATAGCATAATAATGATGATAAATACCTCCAACTGATGTTGTTATGAAACTCTACCCCAAGCTGAAGCTCTGTCCAAAGCTGACTAACCTCCCAGCTAGCTAGGAACATCATATCTAGCTCCCTAGCCCTAGGATTCTTTATGGTTTCCTGGCCCCCGAGCCCAAAATTCCTAGCAACAGGTGCCCCTTGTGAAAGTCCTCAAGCAAGCTGCTAGTAAATCCAGAAATACAGGTCCAGTCCCAAAACTACCCCTCTTTCTCTTCTCCTTCTCTCCCAAGAAAATATTACCCCAAAACAAAAGAAGACCCCCCTCTTGAGTGTTTCCCCTTGCCTTATCCTCCTTTCCCTCATTATTCACCATCTTATCCCCCCATCAAACCTCAACCACCTTATCCCCCCTTCCATAAATGGGTCCATCTACCAATACACTAAGTCTCCAAAACAAAAATTAATAATTTATTAACTAAAATTCATTAAACAAATATTTAATCATGAAATTAAGTAATTAATTAATTAAACTAATATTCATTAAACAAATATTTAATCATGATAATTAATTAATTAATTAGGGTTGTTACACTGGATCTTTTTTGCAAAGCGACATGGATGAATTTCACTTTACAAAAGTATTTAGTACTGGAAGCAAGATAGTTAGATGAGGATATTTTAAGCTTGAAGGAGATCATGCCTTTTGAAGTAAAACCTTTAGATTATGGATTCAAATAACTAGGTTTTTTCCTAAAACCAAATTGTTATAACATGGCTAATTGGAGCTGGCTAGAGATAAAATTTGAAAAAATATTTTTCAAACTAGAGTCACAGGTAGCTATATTTAGGGGGAAGGGTTACTCTTGTAAAAGATATGTTAGAAAGAATACTTGTGTACTGGATTTCGTTGGAAAAAATACCAAAAATCCTCTTAAATAAAATTAGGAAGAAAATGCCCAGGATCTTGTGGACTGTCAAAAAAGTAAAAGAAGAGATGCATTTGGTTAGTTGGAAAAAGATTGCAAAACCAAAAAAGGGAGGAGGTTTGGGTATTAAAAATATGTTTTCTTTCAGAAAATCTTTGGCAACTAAAATCCTGTGGAGGTGTCTATTGATGCCTAGACTATGGCATGAGGTGATTCATAAAAAATATCTTAAGAATAAAACTATTGTTGAATGGTTCAGGGATGGTTGTAAAATTTGGAATGGTATTTCAAATAGTTGGAGGGCCCTTACATATTCACTAACTATTATCTCTGGTTGGTTGGTTTGGAAGCCTGGTAATGGAAAGGATATCAGAATTGGAGTTGATCCAATGTTTGGATCTCAAAATTATTATAAACTATCAAAGAATATCATAAATACACTGAAGGCACAAGGTATAGAGTACCTTGCACAAGCAGGGTAAAATGATTTGGAGGATACAAATTATGTAATATGGAAGAAGGGAGAATCCTTAGGATTATAAGGAGAATAAAAAGAGGAATGGAATATGTTTGTAAGGGGACTAATTGGTTCTGGCTTTGAATTAAATAATGAGAAAGTTACTTTATTGTGGTCATGGGATACTAAAAGAGGACAGGTAAGTGCAAAACTAGCTTATGATGTACAAGTGATGGAGGATATGGAGGAAGATACAATGTTCTGGTATAATGATCTTTGGAGGTGGCAGTTACCATTAAAAGTCATCATTTTTACTTGGTTAATGCTAGAACAGAAAATAATTACTTGGGAAAATCTGATCAAAAGAGGTATAATTGGGCCTAGTAGATGTGTTATATGTGGAAACAATGAGGAAACAATGTATCATCTCTTTGTGGAGTGAAATTCTACTAAAAACATTTGGTTTATAATATTGAAGGAGCTAAAAATCAATAGTACTTGGAAAGGAGGACAGATTACAGAGTGCTTCCAAAACTGGATAAGGAAAGGGGAAAATTGTAAAGAAATCCCTTTCTTTATTTGTTGGGAGATTTGGAAGCAAAGGAACCTGGTTATTTTTTAAGATCAACCTCTATCGACGGTTAGGGTATGAAACAAAATACGTCAAGGCTTGGGTGAATTAAAAATTTCTCAACCTACTAAGCACAATAGGATTGAAAGGCCCCCTATTATTGACAAGGATCTAGTAGTGGGATTCTCTGATGGTGCATCTTGAGATAGGGGTAATAAATGTGGGGATGGATCTCTTTTAAAATGTCCAGTCTTGAGGACATTTAGACTCAAGATGAATTGTGGTAGAGAAATGAACACTAGGGGTGAACTACTAGCATTATGGTGTATCTTATATTTTGCATGTTATAAAAAGGTATCAAAGTTAGAGTTGGTAGGGGACTCAAAGATTATAATTGATTGGTTTTCTAATGAAAATAATCTATAGGTGGTTACTTTGTAGCCATGGATGTCAAAAATACATGTATTGAAAGGGAATTTTCTACAACTCAAAGAACAACACATTTACACATAATACAATAAAGAGGTTGACCAGCTCTCAAAAGATGCATTGCAACTGGAGGAGGATGGAATATATTTTGCAAAGGGTACAAAAATACACATTGAGACATTAACAATGTTTTGAAAAATATGAAGAACTGGTATTTTTTTTATGTTGATATGTGGAAAGTTTAATAGATGACATATACTTATGTTTCTTGTATTACAAACTTTTGATAGTTTTTTGTTGAAAAATGTAATATGAACAGATTTTTTGTGAACATGGGAAAAAAAGGGAACTTAAGAAATGTTTCGGAAGATAGTGATATGTAAAAGCCTTTTTATATTTACTAATACTAGAAACAACCAGTTTATAAAAGTGGTTGATCGACATATATCAACCACTTTTATAAAGGAATAATTTGTTTGCATGTCGATACTATTGCATACTCTACATCTTATCAGATTCATTATTTTGTTTCCATGCTACTACTATTGCATACCCTCCATCATTCCATAAGCAATGAAAGGACCATCTAACTTAGTGTTTTCTTTGGAAAAAAGACAGAAACTTTGAACTAATGCTATATATTTCATAGAAAGAATCTTAGAATCATACTTGTTCTAAGGTAGTAATAATAAAACATTAATAAAGTAGTAATACATTGACCTTAATGACATTATAAATACATTATTAAAGTATTAAAACATTAATCTATAATGTAACATATTAAATTATCAATACATTAATAATACATTATTAAAGTAATAATACATTAATAAACACATGATTAAAGTATTAATACCTTAATAAATACATTATTAAATTAGTAATATATTATTAAACTATTAATACATTAATTGAGAATGAGTGTGGTTGATTACGGCTTACCATGACCATGGTTAACTTTGGTAGAACTTGATTGAAGTTGGGAAGGAAAGGTTCACTATGGTTGATCATGGTTGTCCTTCACCTTAGTTGAGTGTAGTTGACCATCAATGTGGTTGCATTACAATGTTGATCATGCCATGGTGTTTTCTTTTTAGATATCATTTTGTTTGTATGTTTTATAATGAGATCAAATTTTCATCAAAATTGATTCTTTTATATTATAATTGTCCATAAATATATAAAAGATATTTATATATTTTGACAAATTTAAAATATCTTAATATGAATCAAAATACAAAATGTTGTCTTTCTCTTAATTATTGTGTTATTAGAGATTAAATAATTACATTTCAATTAAAGAGTATTTATATTTTGTAGATTAAAATTTTGATTATTATTTTATACAATTTACTTTCAAGTTAACAAAAAAAATATATTTATAAGAAATCTCAAAACAAAAAATACATAATTATAATAAAAATAAATTAAAATGATACATAAATTTAATAAAATAATATTTTAAATATATTAATAATAAAAAAACTTTTCAATTAACTTAAACTAAATATTATATTAAAAAAATCTTATATAACTTTAACTAAATATTATATAAAAACTTCTCATATAACAACTTAAATATAAAGATATAAATATATATATATATATATTTTAAANATATAACTTTAACTAAATATTATATAAAAACTTCTCATATAACAACTTAAATATAAAGATATAAATATATATATATATATATATTTTAAATCTATTTATAAAAAAAATATTCTTATATTATATTAAAAAAACTTCTTATATAAAAAACTTTTCTAATTGTTAATGTTTTAGATCCTATGCTATAGCTCCAAACCAAATATTATATAAAAACTTTTTGTATAAAAGGAATCCTCTCACATTAACAAACTTCTGAAAACTTTTTGTATAAAAGGAATCCTCTCACATTAACAAACTTCCAAAAAAAACTTTTTAGAGGGGAATTTAATTGTGTAAATTGAAAACTTTAATAATTTAAGAACCTTACATCTAAATTGTAATTAATTATGTAAATTGAAAACCTTAATAATTTAAGAGCCATACATCTAAACTGTAATGGTTATTCGATTCAATTTTCTTGGTTAATTTAATTATGTAAACTGAAAAGTTTAATAATCTAAAAACTGTTCATCTGGATGGGGTGACAAATGGAAAGAGAGGGGGACAAGTGGCAGGAGAAGCTGGCAGCGGCAGTTAATACCTCAATCCGCCACCCCGATGCTATTAAATCCCCATGGAATACACCATAGGGGATATTAACTCAGTATGTCTGTGGAAGCCCATGGAGGAGCGCTCCAGCCAAGCCACTGGTACTAAATGCTTGAACCAATCCCGTCAGCCTTCAATGGTGATGGGAGGGACTTCAATGGCACTCAGCGGCATTAAAATTGACTAAGGTGCATGTTCTCACCCGATGTTTGATAGATACCACCTTTGTTATGTGCTTCTTGGCCCTCCTGGCCTCTTCACTTACCTCCAGTGCGACCTTTTTATTTCCTCAGACCAACACCACCCTCATTCCCTAGTTCTCACCATGCCTGGAGACAGAGGCAAGCCAAGGTGTTCCACCAGGAACAAAAACACCTTCACTGGAGATAATCGTCTCACAGCTTCTCAGAGAGCCTAGATAGCTCATTTCAGCCAACCTCACAGACCCTCCAATAAAGCTCAATCCACCCTATGCATTCCAAAAGAGGAAAACCCACCCACCTTGTCCCAGAGTCAAGCTCAGCCTCCCTTACGCATTCCCAAATCAGAAACCATGTCCCCGACTGAGCTTTCTCCTCATCCATCCCAGCTCACTTCGGCTTTCCCCAACATAGCCAAAGAGGAAGCACTTTCATCACCTCAGCATTCGGGAACGAAGGTGGAAGAGGTTGAGCCACCTCCTCAACCTAGCCCAAACCTGGTACAATTGCAAGGGTTCCCCGCGACTCTCAACCCCTCCACCTCCCATGACTTTCATCCACGCTGGTGGGAAGGGGGATGCATTATGGAGGAGGAAATCCCCCAAGTTGGCAACTAACAGGAGATGGGGAAAACACAGGAAAGGTCAATGTTGAAGAAGGCAATGATGAGGTTGACGATGGAAATGATGGTGTTGAAGACACATGCAAGGTTGGTGTTGAAGAAGGCAATGACGATGTTGACGATGGCTCACACCACACGTTTCATCTCGCAGTGGAGCACTTGGAGCTTCTCTTTGACATCCGGCAGTAGTAGGACGAGCAAGTGCACAGCCAAAGAAGCATCCATCAGAGATTAGATCTGTTGTTCAAAGAACTTTCGGTCGCCCCTTCTCAAGCTCTGATCCAGATTATTTTCGTCATGAAATGAGATCGAAGATATAATAAATAAATGCACAGAGATATCACAGATATTCAATAATATAACAGAAATATATCAGAGATGCAACCATAAACACAGAGATACAATAATACACAATTTCTATTAATGAAAGAAATGTA